>JABMBR010000963.1:0-31619 GCA_018881525.1 Meteorus sp. PSUC_FEM 10030008
GTATTTATTATATTGTAGAGTGAGAAAAGTGTAACTAGATTCGCGAGTATTTAATTGTAAATTAAAAAAATGACAAGTGGCCAAAGTGGACATGATCATTCGTTTACGATCCGACAAGAAATACAACGTTTCGAGAGTGTTCATCCATCAATTTATGCTATTTACGACTTGATTGATCTGATATCAGACACCCATATTGCGAAGCAAATACGTGAACATGTTGTTGCAATTGAAGGTAATGCATATAGATTCCTATTAATCCATTAATATTGACGTAGATGACAGTTCAATTTATGTCACGTGATATTATTCCACAGATTCTTTCGTCAATAGCCACGAGTGGACGTTGGCAAGGGACGTACCCGAACTACATCTGGGAATCATCGGATCATGTGATTCTGGAAAATCAGCATTGGTACATAGATACTTGACAGGATCATTTATGCATGAGGAGTCACCGGAAGGTGGACGATTCAAAAAAGAAATATTCATCAATGAACAGAGTTATTTGTTATTGATTCGCGATGAAGGTGGAATCCCAGAAGCTCAAGTATGTTGTCGATTCACATTTGGAGTTCTAATGATAATGATGCATCAATCATGGTAGTTATTGAATATGTTTTTATGTCATGAACTTTTTAGTTTTCATCGTGGATAGACGCAGTTCTCCTGGTATTCAGTTTGGAGAGTGAAGAGAGTTTTTCAGTCCTTTGTAATTATTATAATAAAATGTGTTCATTCAGGAATATGACGGATGTACCAAAAATTTTAGTTGGTGTTCAAGGTGAAAATAATTGCATATCATAAACTGTTATTCGGATGTTGATCGTTTGAGTGATTATTTGAACGGAGAATTGTTTTTTCAGATTCAATCAATGATACCAATCCACGCGTTATTAAGGATGTCCGACCACGGAAATTGTCTTGCGAGTTGAGATGTCCATATTATGAAACATGTGCCATTTACGGTTTAAATGTCGAACGAGTATTTCAAGATGTGTGTCAGAAGATTATACAAAAGATTACGGGCAAACAACAAAGTCGATCATGCAATGGCCAACAAAATTTTATTGAGAATGAACCGAGATACTCAATCCCTGTGATCACGAAGAGTGCACTACCACCACCCAAAGATGCAGAGATAAGTAGCCCGTCAAAGTTCAGTGTTACTGAAAAAGCTGAAGAATTTTTACGACCAACTCAAGATAATGTCAGCCAATGCGATTCTGGATTGACAAATGACAGTTTTCAATACATTCAAAATCCACATTCGGAATTTCGTTCGTCTATTTTAACACCAACTACAATTCGAAAATTTCGTCGAAAATCTAACATTTTTACGCCATCTAAGAAAGAAAAGTACAATATGGGTGAAATGGGTGTTGGCAGAGAAATACCTGTTAAACAAGGATATCTTTTCAAAAGGAGTAGTAAGTCATTGAAGGAACGCAAGAAAAAATACGTGACTCTGCTGGAAGATGGACGATTAACTTATCATTCGAGTCTGCATGATTACATGAATGATACAAATGGAAAAGAAATCCTCCTTCAGTATGTGACAGTAAAAGTACCCGGTAAAACTCCAAAAGGTTCCAAATCAACATCGACACAAGATGATAGTTTCGAATTTTCGATCATATCTTTAGAGAATAAGACTTGGCATTTTGAGGCAAACAATGCCGATGATAGGGACAGTTGGATTGCCGCAATTGAACAACAAATATTGTCAAGTCTGCAGAATAGCGATGGTGACAAAAAAAATGAAACGGAAGCATTTAAAATGCATTGCATCAAAAACAAAGTTTCGGGTAATGATGCATGTGCTGATTGCAGTACGCCAAATCCTGACTGGGCAAGTCTCAATCTTGGTGTTCTTGTGTGTATTGAGTGCTCAGGTATACATAGGAATTTAGGTTCACATATATCTAAAATTCGTTCGCTCGATCTTGACGACTGGTCTGCTGGGCAATTAAGTGTGATGTTGGCATTGGGTAACGACATTGCCAATGGTGTTTGGGAATATTGTCTCAATGGTAAACCAAAACCCAATTCAGATTCAGCACATGAAGATAAAGAGCAATGGATTCGTTGGAAGTATGAAGATAAAGCTTTTTTACCACCAGCTAATCCAAACATTTCCCTCGGAAAATTGCTCATTGATTCAGTTTGTCGGTGAGTTAATTGCATGACAGAATAAAATTGTTTCAAGTGCGGAAATTACCATACTGGCTTTTTCAAAATCGTTGCAGAGGTGACATGAGGGCATTCACACTATGCTTGGCGAGATGTACCTACGATGACATAAATATTTCAGTGAGCGCTGATGATTTGAGAACACCCCTACATCTTGCCTGTGCAACTGGGAATTTGGCGATGGCGCAATTATTGATCTGGGTACGTAACATATCAATCGATCAGCGGTCAATGATCGATGCAGTGAGTTTCGCATACTAAACCTCTCTCATATATTCAATTCCCAGCACAAGGCGAACCCACAGAACTTAGATCACGAAGGTCGTACCTGCATGTCATATGTACGGGCACTAGAAAAAACTTTGGATAACACAACAGACTCGATGGAGATGCAAAAATTATTGGAAGTATTGGAACAGGCGAGTATTTCGAGTATGGATGATACCGAAACGACGCAGTATTAAGGAATATATCATTCGTTTTTATTCTTTGCTTAGATACGGAATTCACCGTTAGAACAATGTATTTAGGGACTTGATACTTGAGTTCATTTACATACTATTGCCCTGGTACTTATTTTTGTAATTATTCCACCGATTTTGTTTTATTCGAGTGAATGTAGGTTAATATATTATTACATATTTATATATTTCCTTCTCTCGTAATAGCTCATAATCCGAATTATTTATACGATTCTTCTCTACTTTCTGGTAGATTTTATCCGATCTGATTTCTATTAATTATCTTTAATAATTGCTATTCTTTGATATTCCAAGAGTAATATGTTTACTAATGAACGTATATCTCGAATATTTTTCAAGAACTCAAAAAAACGAACACATTCATTACAATCGAAATATTGAAACAATTTCAATCTAAAAGAAAGTTTAATATACGTAAACTCGGAGAAAGTAATAATTGAAACATCACACAATGCAAAAATCAGTTTAGTCGAGATATAATCGAGTGTAAGTTTTTTGTCAATGGACTGAGAAGTACAAAGCACTCAATAAATCTAGTTATATTTATATATTGATTGTATCTATTCGATATATGGCTCTTACAATTCACATGTTAATTAAATATATTGTATTGTCTCATAAATCGAGATGTTATCTAATTTTTTTCGATTCTCATCCAGAAAGTATTGAATCCTTTCATTAAATATTTTTCATTTGTTGTTCTGCGTCTGTATTGTTAACTGGAATGCGAGAAAATCGTTTGTGTTGAACTGAACTCAATTCATATCAAATTTATCACATTATGCCTGATGTACTTACTGCAAAATGGATAAATCCCAGTGGTTTCCATTGCAAAATTCCCCCGAGCTGGAAAATGTGATGTATCCAAACCCATAATGGTACAGGAATTCACGTCGCATACATCGACTGTTAAGAACTGTTTCCAATTATTGCTGGCTGATTCCGTATCATATCGACTTGCCCACATTTGGCAAGATTCTTTGATTGCAGCGGCCATATAACGCGGTGCCCGCGAATGACTGCAAGTCACTAAATTATATAGAATCTTGATAGTAATTCTTGGAATGTCGAGGATCGATTTATAGGGAAATGATTCACCATCCAGGAAACAATTTGGTTGCCATCTTCCACCATTAACAAAAAAATCAACATCACCAACACCTGTGGTCATTCCCAGACCAAGGAAAGGGAGGAATGGCCGACCATCAGTATGTATAACGTCAATGAACGTTGCATCATTGTCGTCCAATCTAACTAAAGGATTTTTGCCTTGAAATCCTGGCTGTGCTGGATCTAAAGCCGTGATTCGATACACAGGTGGATCAGTTATATTTTTTCCTACGTATGACATAATGTGGGACCCCAAACTATGTCCAAAGAGATGTAGCGTCGAAGTATTCAGACACTTATGGGTTCTTAAATTATTGATCAGTCTGAAATTTCATTGAACATAAATATTGACAAATTTCATCGGAGACAGTGATGAATGGTTATAACAAAAACCTCAATATCTCCGCTGCTACGGTGCGAGTGTTCGCTGAAGCAGAGAAATAATTGCCTGATGAACCACTCGCCCAATCTACGGTGAATACATTCCCATCGACCTGAATGATGAAATCAGTTATTGATTCAGTCTTATCAGGCGTTCCATAATATTCAAACATGAATGATCACGTTTATTACCTTGGATAGTATAGCGTCCGTTAAATTTTGGAACCATTTTGTATTGCTGTCACTAGAAAAACCGTGTGTGATGAAATACGTTGGCTTACTAGCATCAAATTCAGGAACGATTTCAATCGTTGGCCATGTTGGCACGTGCAGTTTCGTCACAGCACTGTGAAGAACGAAAAGATAATTTCATTGTATTGACATTCTTGAATTTTTGCACTCACCGATTGGAAAAGTAAAAAGTTGTGTTCACATTCTCGGGTGATTCTGGCATGGGGAATGGACGTAACAATGTGAACCATGGATACTCTTTGGTGAAACAACCCAATCCATCGTAACATATCGTGCTCCCGCGAACTACGAAAAGAAATATTGCAGAATATTATTCCAACATTCTATTATCGGTTCACAATTTCGCATGTACCTATTGAAGCTGTACAGATCAGCAGACACACTTGCAGACAACTCTGTACTCGGAAACTCATCGTTCACTTCACGATCTTGTCGAGTTAGTTATCAGACGTCGATTGAATATGTTTGGTATCATGAGACAGCTGATATAGTTTCCTGTGAGCTAAATTATTCAATGAATTCTCACAATGTGTATTTGATCAGCAGGTGCTTCGAATGAATGAACAATTGAAATTGGAACACATTATGAGATGTCCGACACTGATTGGTAATGTATAGAGGCATTTGCATTCACTGACTTCTTACACTATGAATATTCAACATTGCACAAAAGTACTTTCTGTGGATTTCGGATCTCATTCCGCATTGGAATTGACCATAATTGATTAGAACGAATTTATATAAACGAATATAAAAATTTTTTATTGTTAAAAATACATACATATTTACATCTTGATGGAACTGATAGGCAAATATTATACAATCTTGAATTGATTCACGTCGAGAAATTAGGACGCTTTAGATGTGTGATCATTGCTGTAGTGGAGTGATACATTTCGTCTTCTTCATGATTTTTATCAAGAGGTTCTGTAAATATATCATGAGAAACAAATACTCATTAATAAGATCAATTGATGTCTCGTACGAATTATACAAATGTCATAGTTGTTCAGTAAATTATTATCCGACCTGGATTGTAAATATTTGGTGGAAAAATTGGCAAACGACTGTAGTGATTGACAGTTGTTAATTTGTCTAATGTTCGTGCTGAAGATAAAGTGCACATCCACGATGATGGCGGCCTAGAAAATAAGATTTATCAAAAAATGAAAATGATACTCATCGCTTCTGATTCTACGTGGATAGATGAATATATCTCATACATTTGTATAACTGCAGTCATGATATCTCTCGGAGCCGGCATGTCGAACGTATAAATTGTGTTATTTTTCAAATCTTCCTGTTTCAGGGGTGAATCTGATACACAATATTTCTTCGCAGCATATTCGAATATCGTGTGCGTCATACCATAACGACAGAGGAATTCACTCTGTATTAACTGTATAAACTCTAGTGATATATGAACTTTAGCCAAACTCATCAATTTATCTCTGCAAAAAGATAAATATTCGATCGCAGAAGTTTTCATATCACTCCATGGTTTGAGATTGGTGAGATTGTGGACATCAAATATTATTTACCGATAATTCTCGAGGTGAAAATCACCATTGGCTACATGAGAGAGGGTTTTTCGTAAATCATGTACCTCCATGATATTCATACATGATAACAATTGCACATAATCTCTTCGAATTTTTTCTAGACCTATATCGAGCACAATTTCCAACGATAAACTACCTGCCCGTAATATTTCGCCCTTTTCATTCTCCAAATTCGATACCATTTTTCCAAATCTCGTGTCATCCACATTGTGTAACTGAAATGGGGGAAGAGATTACTCCTTTTCCATATCAACAGTCAATAATCATTTTCAATACCTGAGGTTTATAATTACTCTCCGTGACTGCTTCGAACACTGAATGAAGACAGTCAGTCATCTGGATATAATTTTCTGTTCCCCGAATTATTCGCCACAACCGATCAGTAAAATCAAGACGATCTCGTTTTGACAATTCCTTCACAAGATCGACTAGTTTTATCTCATACATATCAGGATCATGCACAGCTGTTTCATTGTCTTCATCATCTTCGCCAAAATAATCATCGCCTATTAACAACTGATTTAATCTTGAAGTGATGATATTTTCATCCTGTAAATTAACTTAACTTATTTTATCTACTGCCGTAAATGTGAACAAATTTATTCGATTAACATTTTAAATGTTCGCTACCTGTCGATAAGGGGTCGAAAAATCTTTGGGGAAATTCAGAGGCATAACACTATAACGTGAGTTTGAATGTTTTCGACGATACTCTTCCAAAATTGATAAGTACTTATCCAATAATAAAATTTGACACCATAAGTCGTAAAGTGGACTGCTACGAGATCCACTCATGATTTCTGCCTCAATTTTATTGCACAACCCCCTTGAAGGAGGCAAAAAGCACAAATCGTTCCAATTTGCCTCAATTCTGAGATATCCTCTGAATTCACTTCTCAATTGTTCTCGCCAATCAGTCATTTCATTGCTGGCTCCACATAATTCATAGATGCTTGTGATTTTCACATCAATTTTATCTTCTGGTGTGGAGGATTCTTCTGCGTGTTGCATCAATAGCTCTTTTATTCCACTCCTAATGTCTCCCAGAGACTTCATCGGAGACATCGTCACACGAAACGTTACAAAGAACAAATCTTCGGAGAGTGATCCTATTAAAACACATTTCATTTTTTCTGCGTTGCATAGAGCGAACAGTGGTGTCTTCCAATTTTTATCACAGCCAACATCTTCACGAACTAAATTCAACATCGTACTAAAAGAACAAACGAAAATAATGCGCTGTAAAGTAAGTCACAACTGTTTTTCATATAATCCTGATTGTATGAATTTCTCTCTAACATTGCACATTGCATTGGAATCGGTTGATATCTTTCCTCGTTCTTCAACCAATTTCTCTTCGCCATACTCAGTGATACATTGAAACTATCATCGCCAAAGGAATGGGACAAGGGTGAACCGGTCACATCAAAAGCTGATTCGTAATAGAAAAAACACAAATTGCATTGATTAGTTTGCTTAATTGAACTTTACCATCATATCAAGAAATTCATATCAACCTGGTGGTTTTTCTTCACAATCAGTTTCATTTTCAATGCAGCTTTCCGTAGACTAGAACATATAAGAAAAATATCATTATGAACAGGTGAATTGAATCGATCACCCCAAATGTATTATAATGAAGATTTACAACGCGACAGAGAAGTATCACCACAGCTTTTGCTCCGAGGTGTGGAAAAAGCCGACTGATATAAGATAAACTTGTCTTCACTCCAATATAATCATATTTTCTCAGCACACGGCCGACCCTCTCAACATCATCGAACTTCATGGTTTCAGCCATAATAGTATCAAGTGAATTCCAAACGGAATTTAGTATCCAACAATATATAAACCGCTGTAATATCATAAACAACTTTCACATGTAGAATTTGAATCCTCCGATAACCGCTAACCTAACGAAGATGATATTTCACCCGCCCAAATAAATAAAGTATCAATTTATGGGAAATAATGTGTTCACAGATGGCGCTGTCTTTCTTGTCTTTCTGACAACTTCATCCTATTTGTAAATTTATATTCCGATCATGATCCCATTGAAAAAAAACATTAAACATCACTCATAATCGTATGAAATTAATATCATCCATTTCCCCCCTTCTAGACCATTATTCACATCGGTAAACTACACCATACTTCAATTAGAATTCCATCAGAATGAAATTCGATTCCTGTATTTTTTATCTCGCACTCGAGATATCGCACAATTCAAGTGATCGAACATCTTGAATTGAGCTGGTGCACATTCCTCTAATACCAATTAATCGCTAAGTAAAATAGATGTCACTCTATCAATATTCTCGTTCCATCAGGTTTCGTTCCTCGTGTGATGCACCTATCAATGACTTTGGCATTTTCACTGGGAGTGCTTGGGAGTCTCCCTGCCGTGGTACTCTCACACTCTGCTTCAGTATTCGTATAAGACCCTCCGTCGCATCACTTACACACGCATTCACACACATACACATATACGCACGCACTCATCAGCCAACTCACAGACAAATGTGATTGCATAGCCAAACGTGCCAACGAGAGATAAAGAAGGACGTAAATATCAAATTGCATATAAATAAAAGAGATAAATTGGTAAGAGTGGAAGGTGAAGGCGGTGGTGGTAGTGAAGGAAAACTGTTACATGCAGCGCAGAACGGAAACGCCACAAATGTACGGGTCGCGTTTGCGCCGCGAGTGTTAAATAACCAATAATGTCAATACTCGCAAGGTGTAATTTTTCAAAAAGATACGCGATGCCTTAAAGAACCTTGACAATTTTGTGGTGGAGCGCGCGCGTGTGTGTGTGTGAGTGTATGAGCATAGAAAGTGGTGTATGAGAAACTCAAAGCGAGAGAGAATTGCGAAAGAAAGAAAGGGGAGAAGGAGATAGAAAGTGAGTGCGCCAACTGAGATACTGAGATATAGATTGGAGTGTGTGTCTGGTAATTGAAGTGGTGGCGAAGGCAAGTGAACGCAAAAGTGGCGTTTTAGTTTGTAGTGTTGTTGTTGTTTATTGTTGTTGTTATTGGTAGAGAGGGTGGGAGGGTGGTGGTGGTGGATTGTATAGACGGCGGATTATATTATGAAAAAGTCGGGGAAACAGCGAACGGTTGTGGGTAATATTTCGTCAGTGTGTGTGTCCGAGGCAAAATCGGAGAGGGCCGAGCCTCAGGACAATATCACAAATTTTTACATGAAGGAACAAGACATACCGGAATATCTCGAAGGCTGCGGGTTAACCACTTGCTCCGCCGGTGGTAACGATATGCCTGAGGTCGTTGAGGTGTTGGCTAAAGAGCATCATAAAGAAAAAAAATTGTCAACTGCGTCAATAGCTGGTAGTGGCGGTGGCGGTGATACGAAAAAAACTGTTACTGTTAAACATCCAGAATCGAACAAACCAAAACCAACGGCGAAAAAAGGTAAACCCATTCAGGCTGATTTGGATGTTGCCAAGGAGTTCATACGATGCCGAGATGAATGTTTGGCACGACTCGATTTGAGCAAATCGAGTATTACTAATTTACCATGTACTGTCAGAGATTTATCGCACTTGCAAGAATTTTATCTTTATGGAAATAAATTGGCAACATTACCACCTGAAATAGGATGTCTGACGAATTTAAAAACATTAGCATTGAGTGAGAATTCACTCACTAGCCTGCCAGACACTTTGGAGAACCTTAAGTGCCTGAAAGTATTGGATTTGAGGCACAATAAGCTCAATGAAATACCAGAAGTTGTGTACAAACTTACATCACTCACAACATTATTTTTGCGATTCAATCGAGTTCGTTATGTCAGCGATAATATTCGAAATTTAACTAATCTGACGATGCTAAGTTTACGGGAGAATAAAATAAAATCGTTGCCAGCTGGAATTGGTAATTTGGTTAATTTAATAACATTCGATGTTTCACACAATCATTTGGAGCATTTACCTGAAGAGATTGGTAATTGTATTCAATTATCAACACTTGATTTGCAACACAATGAATTGCTGGATATACCTGAAACAATTGGAAATTTGGTGGCAGTAACACGATTGGGACTGCGATACAATCGGCTATCAAGTATTCCAAAATCATTGGCAAATTGTAGATTAATGGATGAATTCAGCGTTGAGGGAAATCAAGTATCACAATTGCCTGATGGTCTTTTATCGAGTTTATCTGATCTCACAACTATAACACTATCGAGAAATTGTTTCGCCTCTTATCCATCTGGCGGTCCGTCCCAATTCACAAATGTTGATTCACTCAATATGGAACACAATCAAATTGACAAAATTCCATATGGTATATTTTCACGTGCGAAAAATTTAACCAAATTGAATATGAAGGAAAACCAGTTGACAGCATTGCCATTAGATATTGGCACATGGGTGAATATGGTTGAATTAAATCTTGGTACAAATCAACTTACAAAAATTCCTGATGACATTCAGTGTTTACAAAATTTGGAAATTCTCATTTTATCCAACAATCTATTGAAACGTATTCCAGCTAGTATTGGAAATTTACGAAAATTACGTGTTTTGGATCTGGAAGAAAATAAAATTGAATCATTACCAAATGAAATTGGTTTTCTTCGTGATTTGCAAAAGCTCATATTGCAATCAAATCAAGTAACATCATTGCCACGTGCAATTGGACATCTATTAAATTTAACGCATTTGAGTGTTGGCGAAAATAATTTGAACTATCTACCTGAAGAAATTGGCACATTGGAAAATTTAGATTCACTTTATGTCAATGATAATGCAAATCTTCATAATTTACCATTTGAATTAGCATTATGCACAAATCTCAGTATTATGTCAATTGAAAATTGTCCGCTATCAAAAATACCAGCTGAAATAGTGGCAGGCGGTCCGTCCTTTGTAATTCAATTTCTCAAGATGCAGGGACCATACAGATCAATGTAATAAACAGAGGCCTTCGAGGAACGCGAGACGTGCACGTGCAACTGTATTATTGTTAGATGCGCGAGAATGTGTCATCAGTTGTGGCTTGTTATTGCGAGAAAACCACGACACGGCAAAACAAGTGGGTCGAGCGTGGATCTGTAAGCAAGAAATATTAAAATTCCTCGAAGCCAAATGGATTAAACGAAAAAAAAATTGAATGAAGATAAAGATTAATAGTCAACTACGACTATATTTCGTTATGAGAGAATATTTTGTCGTCTGCCTGCATCAATTGAGTCCTCCATCGATAAAATATTATATACAACCATCAAGCGACTATAGAAATAACATTCTCCTATGGTGCCAAGTTATAACATGTTAAATGTCTGACGTAAAACACAAAATGAAGAAGAAATAAACAATAAAAATGGAGAAATAAAATATGGAATGAAAATTAAATAAAAGTAAAAAAAATATATTTACTTTATCGCGCCATTGTGCACCGTCCTGCGTGAAACGCAGCATGTAGTTTAAAAACGTGCAATCATTGTCTCTGTCTTTGTCTGTCGTCTCTGTCTGTCTGTCTGTCTCTCACTCTTTCTATTCTTCTCTCGCTCACTCTCACCACTAAAACTATATATTATATATAAACATACATTGGGCCAGATCCAATCTGAGAATGTGTCAAATCTCATTGCGAAATCTCCACGCATACACACGCACACAAACTTTTATAGAGTCTTTCAGTCGAGTAATAATCATTGAGGGAATGGTTCATGCGAGCTACAGAATATTATAATTATCATCATCATTATCGTCAATGTATTTGACAATGAAATTTGCATGAAAAATAACTCAAGTGGGAGAAAAGTTATTTTGAGAGTGCACAATGATGTTTTTACGGCGTCGTACAAGCTTACGTGCTTGCGAGAGTTTTATTGTAATATTTATCGTTAAAACGAAGGAACAAACGCTTAGTTGGCGTTGGTGCAATGCGGCTCGAATAACATCATGAGACGTGTATGATATTTCTTTTTTATTTTTTCCTGTGAATGTAATTTTATATGGCAATTTGTTTGACTTGTCTGTAGCATTTTTTTGTTCTTAGAAATAGCCCTCGGTCCGTTGCTTGTTGTATCGAGCCGCATGTTTTATTTTTTTTTGCCTTTTTCATTTTCTCATTCGTAGTGACGTGGTGGCAATAAAGGAAGGGGAAGAATAGAATGCACCACATATTACGGTAGATTGAGCGCTTAATAAAGTGGAATGGAAAAAAAATTTGGAATTTGAGAGGGAATTAATGTGAGAGAGACAGAATTATAACACTCGAGAAAATAAGAACACTAGCCGTTACATTAGCTTCAAAACAAATATTTTGTTATACATATGCAAGCCATTTTTCTATATGTACCTGCATTTTAATGAATCGTTGACACGCTAAACGAAATGTAAAACAAATGAAAATTGTTAACATTATAAAGAGCCTTAACTTCAGAAGTTACAAGAACAAAATCACAGATATCAATTCATGAAAAAGATTAAAGGTATATAAGTAACTGAACTATTAATAGGTGCGATTGAAAATGAGAAAAATTTGTGTGATGATACATGAAAGAAGAAATAAGAATATGTATCTAATTATAAGTAAAACCCTTATCGGTCCTATTTTCTCTTGAAATGATATTCATCTTTATGCGTTACCCTTGTATTCCGCTCCAACAATTTTGTAATATAATTATTTTGTAGTGTTCAACGAACGTATCATGTTATGACTAGTTTGGAGATTCGGGAAAAAATAATGAATTCACTGGAATGGCAGGTAGTGCTTTTATTGATTTTAATGTCTGTGAGAAGATTCTAATAATCTACAAATTTTTAAAATAAAATGTGACCTATCTTTACAAGCACTTTTTGTGTTGTAACATTTGGAGACAATGAACACGCACAAATTTTTCTTATTTTTCTTTATTGTTATTTTTAGCTAATATTTTTCTGCTGTCGTAGTTTACACACTCGTTTGATATAAACTTCATTAATATGCTTCAACACAGATTTATATTTAAATGAATATGTTAACGAGCGATAAATTTATGCAGTTAGTTAAGTCTTTCATTGTCATAATATTACTCCAGCAGACATAGAATATACATGAGAGAAAGGAAATTATATACATTTTTCGATTGTTATTCTGTATGTTATTCTTTATCAATACAAGTATGCATGTGAAAAAGGCGATACCTATTTCATGACGATTGTGACAGTGCCATTATCAATATTTATATCGAAAAAAGTTTCATTTCACATTATTTGAGATCTACTTGTGAAACAATTTCAAATCTGAACAAGTGGAGAATGACATCCTAGATGAAATGATCATTAAAATTATAAATGCTGTTGAGTAGCCCGGACTGGCACAACATTCTGTGTACAATTTAATTAACTGTAATGTTAATGTATATTGAAAACAAAGAAAATGCGAGAAAAAAATGGATATTACTGTATAAATATTTCTAAATATACAAAAATGTACTGAATACTGTTTTGGTTCTTTCATCATTCCAGTTGAACTCTCACATATACTTTTGGCGTTTCGCATGTGATTTGGAAGTAACTGTTGGTACTTTCAGTACAAATTTCGAAGATGAAGTCTTACCAGGAGCTTCAGACGGTTCTGGTATTGCAGAGTTTGGAACTGAAGATCGTACATGAACAGTTGACTCTTTTTTCACTCCCATTCCAATATGTCTATTTGTCAGTTGGTTAAAATTGCCTGATACATTTGTAGTCTCCTGTTGCAATTCTTTCAATTCCGTATAATCATAATTATGAAGCAGCTGTGTGTTTTGTGTTTTCATGGGACGATTTGAATAGTTTTGGACAATATGTGGAAGGTCATATTGATGAGAAAACTTCCACACAGAATCACATATTTCATCGTTCATCGAAAATATTTGTTGATGCAATTCGTTCTGAAATTAGTTGAGAAACTCAAGTTGCATATGAATACAGACTCATAAGATATGTTCAAATTATAGCAGCGCAAAGGAATGTCATTATTGTGTCAGTAAACCCTTCAATCAGGTTTTTGCCAGGAATCTAAACCAACTCTATGGGTCGATGAAAAGTTAGAGAATCCTGAAATGTTACTTAGAATACGACAATACCAATTTTTTTTTCTCTTCAACCAATTGTGCTCGCTTCTGACGGAGTTTGTCCATATTCTGGATGGCCATTTCTTTGACTATCTCTAAATCCATGCTACTCTTGACGTATTTTGATATTACATCATCTGGGATATTATCAGAAATTTTATTCTGCTCCTGCGGTATTCCAGAGAGATTCATGGTCAATTCCAATTTTTCTTGTTTGTTTGGGAAAGATGGTTCGAAATGATACACTAATATTGATAATGCCTCGAGGCATCAACACCCTAGCCGGGAATTTCGAACATTCCCAGAGTTATGGGTTAAGCATTCAACGCCATCAGTGGCTGATTTTACAGACAAATATAAATCGCCGAAAGCCAGCACCCTGTGTATTTATGTTTTGATGCAATAAATTCGATATTTCAAAGTTGACAGAACAAATAAGTCCAATGAGTTCGAATGGATTGAAATTACTGAAAAAACCGTGAGTACTTAATCATGATATTAAAATCAATCTAAATTAATGCTGTATCAATGATTGTGGTGATGAAAAGGATTTGCGGGAAGGTTATGTATGTACATAACCTCTGTACGAAAATTGAGGTTAGCGTCCAATTCTCCCGACATAAACATCACTGATTCATGATATATGTCTCTCTTCACAAATCAGTGGGAAAAAACTTGGAGAAATAATTTTTATAGCTGATTTCGTGCATTTGTGAGCACTTTGTCATATATCTCATTGATAACGTACTCTCTGATTCGAACTTCATTGATCTTCAACACAGTCATATTTCTTCCGTTGATATTCTTTCTCTTTCCATCTCATTCTATGATTCGATCTCATATTTTGTTCCAGTAATCCGTATCCACAGGGTATGCGATGCCAAAAATGTTTAGAAATGGGTCATTGGAGTTATGAATGCAAGGGAAAACGAAAGTACCTTCATCAATCTTCGCGAACTGCAAAGTTAAAGAAAGCATTGAAAGATCGTGAGGAGGCGAAAAATACGTATGAACATTGCGTACCATTCATTACATTGTATAAAATATGATCAAATGTTATATCCATATGTAACGAGTTGCTATGATTATTTTCAGAGAAACACAGATAAAATCAAAACCCACAACAAATTCAAAGAAGAAGAGTAAGAAAGAATCAAGTAGTTCATCTAGTAGCTCCGACTCTTCGAGCAGTGATGACGAAAAAGGAAACTCTTCGTCCAGTTCATCGTCCGACAGTGATTCTAGCAATAGTAGCAGTTCCAGCAACAGTTCCAATGCGAGTAGCAGCAGCAGCGGAAGTAGTAGTTCTAGTAGCAGTAGCAGCAGCAGTTCAAGCAGTAGTAGCAACAAAAGCGGCAATGACGATTTGAAAAGCGAGAAGAAGCGAAAAAAAAAACTTAAAACCTGAAATCGATGCTGGCATTCATTTTCACTGACTTCTCATCAAAAACGAAATGTTGTAAATACGACGACCAATCAGTCAGAGGAAGCATAAGAGGAGTATTTTTCTGTACAGAATTTGTAATATCCCAATCAAAAAACGCACATATGATAACGAAGACCACATCTCATCTTCTAATGGAACAATACGAATATTTAAAAAAATGTCAATGTATTCTTATCATTATTACAAAAACAGTATAAATATTCGAAGAATGGAAATTTCATACGGTTGTATATCGATAGACAATTTCAATCATCAACAATTTCTGGTAATGTTTGAACAATAACCTTTCGCTTTTTATCGTAAACAAAATTATTTTTCTTGAATATATCACTGCCATAGAAAGGCACTAAATTGTGTATATCTA
This sequence comes from Meteorus sp. PSUC_FEM 10030008, assembly GCA_018881525.1. Classification (NCBI taxonomy): domain Eukaryota; kingdom Metazoa; phylum Arthropoda; class Insecta; order Hymenoptera; family Braconidae; genus Meteorus; species Meteorus sp. PSUC_FEM 10030008. Next base: position 15,865 of record JABMBR010000963.1, read on the forward strand.
TTTGCTTGGCTTTATCCAAAAGATCTTTCTCTGCAATTTCGATTGTTGAAACCCGACTGCCATGGAGTGCTTTTTGAAAGGCTAATGTGTCAAGAGTAATTTGACGAAGAATGTAATAGAGTAGCTCACTGTGATCTTTCTTGTATGTCAGGTATTTTTGGAATGTGTGGCGCATACTCTTCATTACCGAATATTTTTGTGTATCCACAAAACTGTCAAGCGCCATTCTTATTGCAAGATTTATATCATCTTCTCTTACATGATCACGTAAGTGCATTTTCGCACTAGCTTCTGACATTCTTATAATACTTTCAATGTGTCTGACAGTAATGGGAAGGCTTCCTGTTGCCAAACTTTCTTGTCGCAGTTGACTGTACAGTTTTGCGACTTTATCTTGATCGATATTGGTGAGTTTTGGATGAATATTTTGACGTGCGTATACAATATATTTCTTTAGGAGATCTTGTGGAACACTCATATCATCTTCGACTGAAGGTTCCATCAGTTCTTCCGGTAGAAGTCTCTCTGTATTAGTTGGATGATGTTTAATATGAGAATTGATAACAAATTTGGCGAGGTGCCGATCCTGCATAGGATCGACTTCGTCTTTAACAATGCAAAGTATGTCGAAACGTGAGAGAATTGGTTCAGACAAATCGACATTTTCTGAAAACGTCATACTTGCATCGTATCTTCCACCAATAGGATTGGACGCAGCGATGACTGAACATCTGGCATGCAATGATGTTACTATGCCGGCTTTTGAAATGGATATACTTTGCTGCTCCATAGCTTCATGGATTGATGTACGATCTTGATCGTTCATTTTGTCAAATTCATCAATGAGACACACACCATGATCAGCAAGCACTAGAGCACCAGCCTCAAGTGTCCATTCTCTGGTGGTTGGTGATTTTCTTACATACGCAGTCAAACCTACTGCAGAAGCGCCTTGACCAGTAGTAAAGACAGCGCGCGGAGCAATTTTTTCCGTGTATTTGAGGAATTGTGATTTGGCTGTACCCGGATCACCGCACAGCAACACGTTGATATCACCACGAACTTTATGCTTGTTTCCTGGATTTTTCGATTCGCCACCGAATATAGCGAGTGCAAGTGCGTGTTTGATGTACTCATGACCGTAAATTGATGGCGCGATGCTGGCCACAATGCGATCGGCTATCCGATGATCTTTACTCAGTTTCAAAATACTATTTATCTCCTCTTCTGTCAATGATTCGACAATATCTTTTGAATCTTTGACGACAATATGATTAGCAAGAAGTACAGTTGAGAATACTGGAAAACCTTGTTCGGTATTCAACGAACCATCATAACTGTTCGTGTAGATACCCGTGACATCAATTTCATCACCAGGTTTACAACGATCGCAAAGATCTGACAGCAGAATGCAGTCTTTACTTCGGGGTATACGACCAGCTGGAATTCTACCAGGTGACTCTTGTATCGTAACTTTTTGATAATTGCGATAAATTGTTTGTTCCATATTGATCATGAACGGTCCGGCACTTTGACATTCAGGACACGAGCCTGGTTTCACTTCTGAATTTTGTGATTGAACGAATGGTCCAAGCACATAACCACATTTAGTACAATCGTATTTGACAACTGATAATTGTGGAAGAACTCCAGTAGTTGCTGTTACAACACCAAGAGATCTTACAAGCTGATTGAGATGAAGTTTTCTGAATGTTCGTAATTCTTCAATGAGTGGCAATTCTGAAATTCTCACGTGAATTTCACCAGTGACACGCTCATAACTTGGGAATATTGTCAATACCAATTCTTTTGCCACTGCATCGAAAATTTCGAGAATTTGAAAAGGTGCTTCTGGCAAGAAATAAGCTAACACATGTTCTTTACTTGCAAGCACGGGGAATTCCACAACGAAACTCGACTGGTTACTTTCGCACATGTGTCTTATGCGTTCTTTATACAAACAATGACCCTTCGCATCAGCGTAAGTCCTCAAGAAATTTTTGAAACGATTCGCAATTTCCGTTCGTGGCCCTAACATCATTACCCATTCCTTTACTGAGTGTCCTCTTGTGTCTTCTAAATTTTCAATAGATTCTATCATCTCCGTGTCCTCCATCTCACCAGTCGCTGCTTTTTCGGCACGTCGACGTTTTTGGGTTTGTGTATCATCCTCATCACTCTCCTCTACAAAAATGGGAAGTCAAATCATAAATTATAAGTCACATGAACTACTGATTGAGACATAAACATTAGCATTTGACATTACCATATAAGAGATCCCGATCATCGCGATAGATTCCAGCAGCACGATCTCGTTTACGCATCGCAGCTTCAGCCGCAGCTCGATCGCCTTGTGAGATCTCCGAATAATCTTCATCATCCATTAATGTCCGATCATAACGATCTAAACCTGGCATAGGCCTATAATCAGCTTCCATATTGTCGCCGAATAATTCCTCGCCATCAGCTTCCTCTTCATTGATGATATCTTCCTGTGATGGTTCATCTCCAAGGAGACCTTCATCTTCGAATGGCTCATCTATATCCGGTGCTGGAGAAGTTGGTGCGTCCATTGCCCTGCCTCTTTGAACGGGAGAACTTGCTTGACTCTGTATACCAAAAACAAATGTAATTATTTATTCATAAATAAGAGGAGATGTATTTTTCATTCGATCCATATCGATTTTCGAACAGAATCAATCCACAATTGAATATTCATATGGATCGATCATATAAATGACTCAACGGAGATTTATGGTGACTCCCCACGATCTAACAGATCATGTTTAGACAATATTATCACCCGCATAGATTATTATTGAAACAGATGAATGATTAGATCTCATAGACAATTATACTTTACCATTTTAACAACTGTTGAGTGACAGGACTACTGTGGCAAAAATAACACCTGCTCGTGCCGGTTTCTCCTTTCTATGAAACGAATTTATTCTATTCGAATATTTCTCCAGATGCAGCTGGAGTAGTACTTGAATATGACAGATAATAGAATACATAAACGAGAAAATACAACAATAATTAACAATACGAGCGGCCGGTTATATTCTCCAAAAATAATTGTATAAAGCAATGACGCGTGGTACGATACTAACAACAAACATTATGGCGGGAATATGGCGGTTGATATGAAGAATTTAGGTTAACTCCAGATGATTTTGCTTGAATCCGTTGGATTTGGCGCTTTCCATGACCAATGTGAGATTGAAATGGTAAATTCTGTTTCACTTCCGTCGTGATGGATCCTGAGTCTGGCGGCAAAATACAATATCCGATTGATTGGGAGACTGAAAGCTGATGATAAGCTAACAGAACTATTGATGCTGTGATATGAGTGAACGATGCTTTGTATAGAACAAAAAGGCAATGACATCGGTTTCGAAAATAATGCATTTTACGTACAAAAATGTGAAATACAGAAAAATGAGTCCTTATAGTATCAAAAGGATAAATTACTAGGCGTTTTGAGATGTAATAGTAGGCGTTTCGTATCGGGAATAAGTACATGTAACATTAAAAAAATCCTTACTATGAACAAATATTTATTGAATATATATAATTGTCAATTAGGTCCCCGATATACGCTCAATTCTGTGGTAGTACTAAATCATTAAACGAGTACGAAAAGCTGTGGCAGTTATGGACGCATTGTAAATGACTACGAAGAATTCAGCATATTATTTTCATGTTTATCGAGTTTGTTGATTTAATCATTCAGTAAACCTGAGGTATAATTGTAATGTATAATAGAGACATACAGTTATTTGCCGTTGCATTCTCTTTTTCTTTTCTTCACATTCTTAATATGAATTTCAATGGGTTCACCGGGAATTTTTTCTTACAATAAAACTTATTCAGTACATCATTCAAGAGAAATCATTAAATATTATCATGTTATCTACCATCGTTTAATCGTATGCTGTATCAGCTAGTTTATTTTTGTTTATTCCTCGAGTAATCCTTAGTCTAACTCTATTACTTATCGTCTCTTCAAATCTATGCTGTATTACAATATATCAAATCATATTCATTCTTATTTCATCTTTCTTTACCTCGATCACAATGAAAATTAGATGAAAATTATGAAATAATACAATAGATCAATTGTACGAGTGTTCTACCTCAAGCATTGAGTATAAACCTCGCTGGATGTCTTTGTTCATAAATTAGTTAAAAAACGGAGCATTAGTTACAAATGTTGAATCAAAGATGATTGATATTTTTTTTCTTTAATCTATTTGGCACCTGATTAATAAATAAAAGAAGTCTCGGAATATATTCGGGTGTGAATTTACATTCAGCAAGAATTGTATTATCAAATTGAAAACGCAATATACGTTCAATCAATTGCACGACGTATCGCAATATAAATTGACAAGCAAACTAAGTTTTCAATACGTTTGATGATATTTTATAATTCGGAATGGACACATGTTTATATAGAAGTCATTTTCATTCATGTAATTGAAAAATTAAGACACATACAGATAGTTTGTTTGAATTAGTTTGTAATTCCTATTGATTCAGACTAGCCTGATAAATTCAATCATTCTTCATTTTACATGTTTCAAATGTTTATCATATATTGATCCGAAGGATATTTAATTCAAAGTTGGTTTATCAATTCTATACACTCACGTACTCAACATTTTGATATTTGGAATTATTGTTTTGCTTTGTTTCTGTATTCGGCCATAATTGCATACTCAAATGATATATAGGTCGTGCAATGAATTTCAGACAATTTGATGTCGGATTGAATAACTTATAAATGTTTTTATTAATTATTTTTAAAAACTTATCATACTAATTCGAATATCATATATTAGTAAATAATGGTATACATCAAAATAAAATTGTGGGCCATTGGTTGAGCATTTTGATCATTATTTTTTCACATGTTTATGTGTGTGTGTCTAATACGTTGAAAAATGATGATTGCAAAGAAAAATGAAAATAATTGACGTTAATGCAGATCAATTGCATAGCAATCTCACGACTATTGACGCAGACTTTGTATGGGGATGATTGTGAATGATTCGGATGGGGGCGAAAAGTCAGTCGAAAGATTGGCAAAAGTATCTGCATAACGGAATTATATTTTTTCTGTGATAATTTGCCATTTTTTGGGCACACGTTGAATGAGGAATGTGGCGCAGCGTGTGCTCATTGAATGAAAGTCTCGCGAACGATCTTCCAGTGATTAGTAAAATCTTCTGTATGAATTCCATTCATAATATGATTCGTGAGCTACGTATATTTATGAAAATTGGAATATAAAATGAATGACTAATGTAACTGCAAAAATGATGATACCTTTTTTTGCCCCATAAGCGACTAATTCTTACCTAAGAGACCCCATTTTTTCTCATTTAATTCGTATGTACTCGATTAAAATAATGTAAATGATGACAAATAATTGATTACTGACTAAATGACCTGTGTAAATAAACCGGCTATCAGTTGTCGAATAAGTGGTACACATCCGACAGACTCGATGTCCCCATGCAAGAGACAATTTATATGAAACAATGTAAAAAAAGTAAGGAAGTGAATAATAAAATAAGCCTGTGCAGTATTTTGGATTATTTTTTCTCAGTCCTCTGTCATGTTTATTATAAAATCACAGTCAATTTCGTCGACAGTCATGCGATGAGTGTGAGACATTCAACAATAAAACAGAAATCATGTCAGTCCTTTGAGCAGAAACAAGGAACATATTTTATGACGCAGGAATTGGAAATTATTAAGTACGTAAGGTTTGGTCTACATGCGAGTGAATAGCAGTGTTATGTAATGTTTCGATAGGCCATACGACTCGTAATGCATAAATGCCTGTAGTTTATCAGTCTTGAAATGTAATGTGATCGTCGCGAGAACAGTCCATCAAACGAAAAATAATAAAATAGAATCATGATATGGTGAAAAGTCGAGAGTAACGTAGTTTGATTAGCTGAATTGTACACGAAGAACACGAAAAAGAAAAACTCGAATGAGTTCGTGACAAAATCATTTGGCACAATTTTTACAGGAAAAAAATATGGTGAACTAATGATTGATTTATCTGCGAGTTCATGATTTACACGAGGGAACTAGAATACTGGCAGAATGTTCTTAGAAAGAGTAACAGTCTCGATGGCGCGATTTTTACGCATAACATAGACACAAAACCGACGAATGTACGAAAGTTCCAAGCATACTAACTAAAGTATTTAGATAAGGAATACGATGCGAATGATAAAGAATAAAAAGAAAGATTCATTAATTTTGGAGCGTTATTTCATTAAAGAGCTACGGAAAAATCGAAAGAAATAACGTACAATTTATTCACGAAAATCTTTCTAATCTATAAACATAACACGCTAGCGCGTATGTCATGAAATTTCATTCGTTTGTCTTAATTGCAAATATCGTTGGGATGGGAGACGGAATTTTTGAGTTTATACTTTTGTAATATTAAGTATTGAGTCGGGGACACGGGGTTATGTATGATTACTTTTTTTTTCTTTTTTCATTTTTTTGTTTATGATTAAAGTGACTCGAAAAGTGCGAGATTATTAGGACGTCGCAGCGACCACGGCTACTGGTGGTACAACTTCGGGCTCACCGGCCCCATCCGCAATGGTGTCTACGACTTTCTTTACCTTGATCGATTCCTTATCAGTCGTACTATCATCATCCCCATTTTGTTTCTTCTCCTCATTTACTCCATTCCTGTGTGTTTTTTCTACCGTTACTCCGTCTTTTTCGGTGGTGGTTGGAATATTGCCATTCAATTTTTTCTCTACTTCTCCAACAACTTTTTCTTCTTCTTTCGCTGTTTCCACTTTTGGTGGTTCCGCATCAGTAACTACGTCAGATTTCGTGCTCTCAGCGACTGTTTGTTCTGAATCTTTCACTTCATCAGTTGTACTGGTATTTTCTTTTGTCACCGTTGCGCCATTAAGTTCAGTCGCTGTTACAACATTCGTTTTCGACGTCGATTCGGTCGTCTCAGTCTTGGATTCACCATTTTGTTTCGTTTCTGCAACAGCCACCACTTTCTCTTCAGAGACTTTTTCATCTAACTTGGTTGTAGCTGACTCTGTGACTTCAATTTTTTCTTCCACTTTAGAAACGTCTTCAGATTTAATCACTTCCTTAACCTTATCGTCAGCTTTCACTTCGCTCTTATTCGCATCAGTCTCAGGTTTGGACTCGACCGTCGGAGCTTCATTGACTTTATCAACCGATTCAGTCTTTTTCTCTTCAATATTTGAGGTTGATGATTCGGACTTTACTTCAACTTTCTCATCGACTTTAGCCTCTGGCATTTTTGCATCAGCCTCGGTTTTTTTAGGGTCAACCTCGCTTGTCGATGCTTGTAGTGCCGCGGGTTCAACTACTTTTTTTGTGCTCGCTTCTTCGGATTTTTCTTCTTTCGATGATTTTTCTGCTTCGATAGTCGTTTCGCACTCCATTGGACTCGCATCTTTCTTAATTTCAGTCGCTGGGACATCTCCCTTAGGTTTGTTCTCTTGTTCAACATCAACAACCAGTCCAGCCTTTGTGTTTGTTTCAGTCTCACTAGTTGTTTCAATTGTGTCAGATGTATCCATAGGCTCACTCACAGTAGCCTGGCATTCTTCAGTTTTCTTTACTTCGTCTTCTCCAGAATCCCTAGTTTCTTCTACTTTTTGTCGTTTTGCAGCGGACTGAAAAACCAAATCGTGAAATGAATGAACAATTGTGTATTTTGCTTTCTCTTCAGTTGTGAGTGTGGCATTTCCTTCTCGTTCAACAATAATTGAAGCCATTCCCGATTCAATGGCCGCTTGAGCTTCTTTTGGAATATCAGTTAGAAATAAAATATTCGATGGTTCGCAACCAATCTTCGTTATAATATTTTTATAGCTGGCTGCATCTTGTTTCGCTCCAACTTCTGTGTCAAAATATCCGCTGAAGTGTTTGAGCAGATCACCATGCTCTGAATGACCGAAAAGCAATTTTTGTGCATCAACACTCCCGCTTGAATAGACATAGATTTTTCGACCATTTTTTGTCCATGCTTCAAGGGCTTTCGGAACATCTTCATAAACGCTGCAATAGGAAAAAATTCATCTTTTATATGATTCTAACTTCAAGAGGGGAGGAGAGATTACGAAATAAGCTAGAAGATTAATCTCAAAAGTTAAGTTGTTAATTGACTTACTGTCCCTTAACAGCACCGGACTTGTAAGCCTCACGCCATATATGACCCTGAAGCTGCTTAAGTGCACCAGTTTTGCGGTCATTATCCATTTGCCAAAGGATATTTTTCATCAATGCCACCTGCGACTCCTCAGGAGTCTCACCATTGATAGCAATCAAACCTTCGACTTTATCAGCCTCATCCTTCTTTGCCTGAAATATTTGAAAAACATCCGAGAATGATTTCATTCAACACCAAGATCTGTATATTGAAACGGTTAATTGTACCTCCATTTAATGAGTGTAATTGTTTTTAAATCTCAACCAACATATCTTAAACAATACCTCCTGAATGTATCGACTTCAACCATTATTATTTCTAATTGAATATTGTCTTTCCGACTTCACTTATCTATTCTATTCATCATATTGATTGACGTTTTATTATATTTTCTAAACGTCTGTTGACACACGCTCATAAGGTGGGGAAAAGTACTCTATTATTATCATCGTATGAAATTGAGAAAATGTAATAGTTGGTAAAATCAATGTTTGTATTAGGGAAGAAACGTTGTTGAGTCTATTATATTATTCATGCGATTGGGACGATACCGACGATTTATCGGTGTTAGTGTACAAAGGGAAGAAAAAAGTGTTGAGCGCCCAGGTCAGAAACCTTCTCGACCAGCTGTCTGTGTACCCAAAATTCCGGTCTCATGGCCATTGGTTCCATTATTGTTATACGTATCCCAAGTTAAATGGCACAAGTTGTGGGAACATTTAATAGATTCTACATTTTCAGACGCATTGCTAGTCAATTTAAACTCGAATTATATTCTCTAGTTTCAAGGTTCAAATGTCATTCGGAAGACGATGATTAATAATTTCTTTTCTCACCTGTTCTTTGAGTTTCTCTAGATCCTCCTTGAATTCGGCGTCGTCCCATTTCTTTTCAATGTATTCCTTCAAGTTTGCTCGAACATAGGGGAACAGAGTTTCCTAAAAGCAGAAACGAAATAAAATCTCAAAATGTAAGTCACATTGATCCCATTCCTCCGATCACGCTCTGTACTCATGGAATATGTTGATGACCTTTCGTACTGTATTTCATCGACTTTGATACATGAATTGTCCAGCCGGCAAAAGAGAAAACCGTTGGATCTTTCAAATATATAATGGGAAAAGGAAAGATGCCGAATGGACAAACTTATGAACCTTGTTATTGTAATAACCAGATTGATTCAAAATATTGAGAATTTATGATTGTCCTTGATATATTCAAACTTACTATTTGATAGTGAAATGATCTACATACACGAAAAAAACACGAATGATACGATAAAACAGAATGAAAAACCGCGAATAAATGAAAGAAATACAATACAAATCTAAATGAATGAAAGATTATGAATAAATTGGAGATGGTTATCCATAATATATGAATAAAAAAGAGGCATAGGGAGAGAGCCTGGGAAATCATGGGTTCCGATGAGTTTCGCCGTGAGGATCGTGCAAAACCCGAACTGGTTTCGTGTCTCGGCGTACCTCCCTGTTCGAAGAAGAACAAGGACGCAAAATCCAACCAAATGGGCAAGGACGAAACTCGGCGAGCACATTCTCAATCCAGATAATATTTCATGGAATATCGAAATAGAATCGGTCAAATTAATTGAAAATTTGATTCGAAATGATTGACAAATAATACTATCAACGATAATAGATATTGAAAATCGAAATAATGAAAAATGGAGAAAATGCCGGGAACGGGGGAGGCTGTTCACTCAGTGAACATAAAACGGCCACCGCTCTTCTCTTTGTTACCTTGACGAAGCTTATGCTGGTGGTTGTACCCTCGATATCAACTAACACGATATTTTCATCATGTTGGGCGTTCTCACGTTCCTGACTGCGCTTTTCACCGGCCATTTTCGCGACTTCACCGAAACACTGTACCACCGCCTTTATCGCTTTTTTTTTATCTTAAATAAATATTTCCAGCCAACGTTTCTTCAATGCTTTTTCTGCACGTTCACGTGGAATTATCGTGTTCTTTGCTTGTATCACTTGATAATTCGACTGAAATTTCTGCTCTGATTTTTCGTTTCCTTTTCTGGCCTATTTTTTTCTTTTTTTTATTCTTCCTGGCGGTCTTTCTCTCGTTCCCCGGTTCACGTCGACGCGTTCTTGTTGAACCGGCGAGTGAATTTTGTGTTGGGGATCTCTCCTGCCCCTCTATTCTCTACTGGAACGAAAATAGGTGAATGTGTGCGTGCGAAAATCCCCTTCCAACGCATGTACATGACCGGTACATTCAACCCCGTATTTTAACCTGAAAAACCGCGAATAAAATAATTGTCATCAAATTCATTGTTACAATACGCGATTAATACGTAATAATCATTCTTAACCTAAAAATTGGTCTTCAAGAAACATTTTAGATGAGTGATATCCTTAAAATCATGATAAATAGTAAATTGCACCATTGAAGGGCATTTCGACTAGATACGGCCCTAAATCACATACGAGATTCACATAATAGTGTGCATAACGTTCACACGTATCCAAAGATTCACGAGATGTATGAGTCTGCATGTATTCAATCTGCACGCGTGTATGTGATTCACCAGCGTCAACCAATGGGGAAGCTTTCTGCGAGCCACCACACCCCCATGTCGACCAACTATTCCTACGCGGAGAATGAAATAAAATTCATATATTGTCAGTTATTTATCGAGAAAATTAATACATGCAGTTTCAACAATCATTTACTAGAAAATTATCAATGACTAATTGATAACTTCATTCAATATACTTTTTTTTGTTGATGATCGGGGAAAACTACCCGGCTACTGCTATGACAGTGTTACTCCGCTCGGGAAGTAGTACCTCAAGTATACGTATATGTTTCAATATACGCTTGTATGTGTGTGGTCTTATTTATTTTTTTCAATTATTTTGATTTCTAACGATGGAAACTGAAAAAATATGATAATAATCCACTAACGGCCAAATACTATGAATTTAGATGCATATGAAGTATTCCAACTGCTTTTGTCCTGGGAAATTTAAATCGCTAATATACCGATTGAAAAAAAAAAGTTCTCCGTCTGAAAATTGATAGAACGGCAAGAGTGGTCGTGAGAGGATGCGCACAGCTGAGAGCGCGTGACCACCTGATTTTTACGCGATTCACGAGATAAAATGTGGGTGCAGATATACACGTGCATATATATATAGCGGTTACATGAGAGAGGGCACACACGCATGTATAACGCAAGCATTTAAATTTTTGACGTGTGCTATGACTGTACTCTGCATGGGTATTTCCCTTCTACGGCAGCACTTGTTTAACGCACGTTCACACACGACCGGTTTGACAATGACCTTCGCAATATATAAATAAAAATATATACACAAAAATATCGAATGATGACAATAGATTTTACATTAGTTACATCAACAATTCGGAGCATGAAATTATCATTTCTTTTTATTTTTCATTTATACAATTGCATATTGATCGTATAGTAATTCCCGCACTTTGTAATATTCTTCAGACAGACATCCCTCAAGAACAACTCTGCCGGCTTCATGCTGGAATATCGAAAAGTTCGATTTTAATTGATTTACAATATGAAGTACATGAAGTAGACCTTTTTCATTATCATATACATACCCGTCGCACAGCTATCGTGTTATTACAACACCAAAGTACACCGCCACTAAATTCAGAAGGTATATTACTTTTATTGAGAATTTGTTTGAAATCTGACAACTTCAGCTCATTGATGAAGATCGTTTGATGGCCAGGAACCTGAGAATAAAATGGAACTTGATATAGATCAATCCGATATCTGGATGATTCAAACAAAATATTTCATCAAATAAATTACTTCATTCATAGGCAAGGGTTCTAGTGTGAGAATTTTTTCAGCTGTATCTTCATCATTTGAATCGATCACAGCATCTCGACAAACTTGTTCACGTGCGGCAATCATTGAATCCACCCAGGCAACCTCAGAATCACCTCGGCCACGTGAGAAATTCAAACCACTAACGAGTGCATCTGTGAGCCGCACTTGATAAATGTGTGTTTCTGTTGTAGCATCAAGTGTTTCACCTTGCTCAGGGATGAAAACACGTGCTCCAACACTCTGTGCTTGTTGAGCCAAAACTTCACAGTCCTGTTTGCTACCACGGACTAATACGACGCGCCGTGGACGCAATTGTGCAAGAATTTTTCGTAAAGATTCACCATCGGAGCGTCCCTCGAAATCAATATACATAATTGAAGCATTAACGTTTATTGTTCTTGTCACTTGGATACATTTCGTTGGTATGTCTGCTGCGATTTCTGGGTGCATCATTGTTTCATCCAATTTTAAATCCAGGTTTTCTTTATTGTCCTCCAATTCGGGTATTGCATCTGCTATTTTATAATCCTCAGGTCTTATAATCTCACCATATTCGTCAGTTTTTATTTTTTCTTCAACAAATGGGAACATTGGATGTTGTTTTTTACTTTGCTTAAAGAAACCCTGCTTTGTTTCTTGCTTAACAAGCAGATCATGTTTACCACGTCCGCTACCGACTTCAATCTCGTCTTCTGACCCCGAACTCACATCATCTGTTTCCATCTGCTCTTGCTTCATCATTTCTTGCTTGATACGTTCTCTTTTTTGATGTTCTTCAAGCTCAAAACCTTCTAGTTTCACGCGTTTCTTGATATCTAATGTGATGGTTCTATTACCGCCATTTTCCACCAAGTCCCTGGCCAATGTTCCAGGAGAGGTTCTATTTGTGATTATAATACTATTCTGCGGATTTGAACACCACTGAAGGAATAAATCGCGTGAAAATCCGCATTCCATATCAGGAGTACTCGCTAAAACAACTTTTGGACTTGGTACCAAGTTTAATTCTGCCATACTATGACAAAGTTGAAGGTGTTTAAATTGAAAGGGATTATTTCTGGCGCCTTCGAAGCTCCTCATCAATTTATCACTCATCCATTCGATCTGAGATTTTGCAAACTCAACCACATTATAACTGACAATGTTTAGCAGTGCTAATGAGTACGCCAATAGACCTGATTCTTTATTGCGCCATAATTGATCCAGCATATGAGCTAACTCCAAAACCCTACCGGCTGTATCGACACTCACTAGAACATTACCGCCACCACGTAGAGTTTGTAGAATGTTAGCTAAAATGTAAATGAGCGTCTGTGAATAGGATGATCGTCATTGGTTTTCCAAAAAATTTAGTCCTATTATAAACTTACTCATCAACTTCTCATCACGAGTTCTCCTTCGTGCCTGCTGGTATGATGCATTGAATGCATCAGTTATCAATAACGATGGTCTTTGAAGTCTATCAAGTTCACAACCATTTAAATGTCGTTCTTTTTTGTGATTGAAATCTACTGCATAAATGATATCTTCCTCGCCAACCTTCACAATTTTCCATATAGTTCCACCAATCATGTGACCAGCTGGCAGTGGAGTCAATGTCACACCATAACCCTTCCCCTTCATAGAAACACTTTGGTTGTATTTTAATTGAACTATTTTATCGAATGCAGCGTCAACATCATCAAGGGTGAAGAGATCGAAATCTTCCATGTTGTGCCTTGACTGAAATCCATGAATAGAGTATGAAGTTTCTTTGAATTGTAGAAAAGTATGAGATGTAGTTCTAGATCTCTCCTCTCAGTGCTCCAACATTTTTCAATCATGTGACATAATATCAATCAATTTTACCTGATACATGTCATACATAAACATTTGTCCCATTTTGTATACTGGAATGGTGGCATAGATAGGGCAACTCAAACCACATTTTCCCACAAGGTATGGTAGAGCACCTAAATGCAATGGGTCGGGATATGATAATAGAACTGCATCTATTTGATGAACATGCCTAGAACATATCATAATTCATATATTTATCGACAATTGCAGTCCAATTACCCGCTCTGATAGTACATACCTTTTCAATTCTTTTATGAAATCTTGATCGAAATTTTCATCCCATCCACAATCCAATAATATCCTTAGTTCATCGACTTGGAGTATATAACAAGGTGGAGACTCATTCATTGCGCCAGAAATGGCATGCAATTTTATTATAGATGTCATAGTGAAGTAGGTATTTCGCCTTTATTGTTAATGATTACGATGTCAGCTGATTATTCTGAAAATCCATGAAGCATTTAGTTCTGTAAAAAATATTTGATTCCACTGGGTGAAAACATTTCAGTGGCTATTCGCACACCTCATGTGTTGTTGGCGGGAGAACAGTTGATGGAAAATTCTCTATGTGAGTCAAGGAGTTATTGTATAAATAAAGATGATAATAAAACGATTAAATGAATGATCTTTTTGAATACGCCGATAGCATGCACATATGTGTGACAAGTCTCTTGCCACGCTAATGTTGCGTTCAAACGGTACTGCACTTTACCCTCTGGCTTGTTTATCTCCCGTCATGGAATGGGTCGTTCATTGCTCAATGGATTTGAGATGACAATGAGTCGAATATAGCATCACTCGTGGTGCTTTACATAAAGAAGTCTCATCAAATCAATTGTACAGATGCACCACATATAATTATTGTTGTCATAGAGACTCTCCAGTAATAAATACACTTATATACAATAACACAAAGATAGTATGCAGATAAAACTAACCTATAAATGAACACATCCAAGCGTTCAACATAAATTATTGACCTGTTCTGGTGAGACGGCAGCGGGAGATATTCAAAATTCAAATAATATTCGTGGCGCGTGCGTACGCGGATCATAAAAATTTTCACACGAAACGATACGAAAATGATGAATATGTATTGAGTACATTTCACGATGGAATGATATATATTTTTTGGGCCATTCAACACAATTTAAATAGGGAAAGGAACTCGCCATCCATGGTGTGTAGGAAAAATATTCAACTCTGAAATAAAATAACGAGAGACTCACGGGAGTTTGAGATGTCCAATGAAGAAATTACACATTGGAGTACAGAAATGGCAATTGGGTTTGCAATGTCCACGAATATTCGCATTGCATTTATGCATGATAATCTCGAATATCTAAATATCTTCTAACGAAATGAGCTGTTGCAAGTTACAACAACATCTGGATAAGAAAATTCGAACTAATATTTGTAAACATTATCCCCACATAACGAATGAATGAATCAGCTGATGAGTGGCAACAGCCAAATTGTCGTTATCGTGTGTATATAATGCGCTTTTGGTTATGGCGACAAGCAGTTCTGACGGTTCTTGTACAGCTCCAGCTGATTTTCAACTTTCATCAGAATTAGATGATGTTTCAAGTCGATTGAGTCTTAATTTATTGAAGTGTCCATTGTGCCATTACAATCGACGAATATTCTACTGCAGACAGTGCATTCAAAATGGTGACTTCGTGCATTCAACTTCTGTTTATTCGGAACGGTGAGTGTATACATGTATAATGGAACATCATGATTCTCCAATAAATCATCGATGAATACAAATTATGCTGAATTATTGTCAGTAATTCATATATATATATATAT
>JABMBR010000973.1:0-31598 GCA_018881525.1 Meteorus sp. PSUC_FEM 10030008
ATATATTCATATATATACACAAATTGTATATTTCCAATATACGAATTTAAGGTAAACAATTTTCAAACACATCATAATTCTGTTTTTTCCCATTGCAACAACATCAAATCCTTGAAGATGCAATCTAAAATTTGAATTCATTTGAATAATTCTCAAGAAATTTTTCAATGTAGAATCACATGCGTAGCATATGCACAAAGATGGAATGTTGCATGTCCTGTTCTTCATTGACATACAGCAACTTTCCATCCACGAAGATAGTGAATTGAATGAAATGAGGAAAAAAATAAACACAACATATTTTCAGTTGTTTTATTTTTATTTAATTAAATGATTATAAATGAAATTAAGAAAAGTACGTGACAGAAAAACATTTCATGAAAATACCATGAAAGTAAATAATTATTTATACTCACGTGATGGTTTTTCATTCTATGTTTATGCAGTATGTGAATAAATGATAATATTGATGTGTACAATGAAGATGGAAGAAAACTGATGCTTTGCCTCGCACATACACTCAATGACAAGTGAATATATGAAACAGTTGAATATGTAATCTATCAAAGTTATTCCATTGCCTGAGGGCAAAAATCACCGACGAGGTTCAACTCTCGCATCCTCCATCTCGCTCCATCTTTTTCCGTCACTGATACATCATATATATATTTGTGTGTGTACACATACAAAATAAATTTACAATACACGTCCCTGAATGCTTCTTCACCTCACATATAAATCACACGTTTCTTCTTCACGAGACATTTATTGTAATTTAGTTGAAAACATTCACAAACGCACATACAAATTGCAATGATTAACTGGATATCACACGGAAGTATTTAAAAAATATACCAACACCTGTAATTGTCTGTTGAACAAGGCATTACGATAATTCCAGGAAGGGAAAATGATTTTTTTTTATCTACTGTGTGATGGACACGTAAATACGTTCTGCAATTCTTCATCATCGTCAATTACATCAATTTTCAATAAATATTTCATAATGGAAAAATAATTCTTCTTCGCAGAAAAATTTATTCACACAGGTGTGCTATATACGATATTGAAATAATGAAACTGAACCCAAATAATAAATTCTAAGTTCATTTATAAAAATTTTAGGGTCTTACAGTAAGTTTGAAATTTTATCTGATCGAAACCTCAGTAAATTTATTGGGGAAGGGGAAATGATAATTACACCTAAGGTGCATCGTAAAATTGAGCTACAGTTTCAGTTCAGGTCAAGGGTTGCACCCAAAACTTATGTGATTGGTGTCGTTACATTTATGTGTCCATCCCCTTTGGACTAAGTACTAGTAGAGTGAGAGAGAAGGAAAGATGGTGGGAAGTTGTCGAGAAATAGGTAGGATATAGAAAAGAGGTCCCTAGTTGTTGAAAACCCGCACGACTATTCAGTTCTTGCTAGGCGGACGCTGACGCAGGTCAAGAGAACTTAATATTCTCGTTAAATTCGTGTTGGGGATTTCTCAGTGAAAATTAACGTTCAAACAATTTCTTTACATATTTGTGAATGTACATATGTACATTGAAGTTTGTTTAAATTAATCGGGTGTATACAGTCACAATCTATGATATGATGGACATAAATAGCGTACCGCCAGTGAATTATAGAGAATTAAATATTTTCCATAAACTTTATGGTGATAAATCAAGTTTTTCAGTTTGTGTTTAAATTTAATTTTACCACTGATCTTCCTTCTGGTGTTGGTGGGTTAAGAATTCTTGGAGTACCATCACGTGAAGATATATTGAAGTGTATGTTGTAAGAACATTCTCAGATTTTATATTTTTACACTGTAAAAACAACATTTTGTCTTCGTCCTTTGAATGAATTATGATTCAGTTGTATATTAAAATTTCGTCCATTGTAGATAATTCTTTCGGGTGATTAAAATCTAGCGATGGGATTCGTAAGATTAAATTGAGTGTTTCGCATCATTATTATTTTTCTTCTTTTGTGTTTGGAAATTTCCCAATTTTCGTTGTTCAATGGGTGTACATAGAGATCATTGTGAACAAAATAAATTCATCACTAATACAATCACGGGGCACTTTCGTTGCAATGATTCATTTTTTGAAATGTGTGTGTCTATGTGTTGATACAATTTTATATTGGACAATTATGGTTTTCAGTGTAATTATTTGCCATTTGAAATGTGCAATAAACATTTAGTTTTCGACAATATTTTCGTCTCAATTTTTCCAAAAATGAATTTCATGTAAATATTGATTATCGTAGATGACACGAAATATCATTCGACGGAATAATAAATGACATTTAAATTTGTCACTGCTGAGGAAAGTTGTTTACATAAAATTTAATTTTCCCGCAAGGATTGTGTCGTTGTTTTTTTCACTTCCATTTTGTATTTCAATAGGAAATAATTTGATTCTGTTAGGTAAATAAAAGTGTTCGACCAATATGTACCACAAAACTAGAGAATACAATACACAATAAAACTTGTCTACTTCGTATCACAACCGCCTGTCACCTTCTACAACTATTAATAAATTTGCAAAAGAAATACGTACATATCTATATATCTATATATACAATTATATATACTGCGACGCATATTCCACAACGAGTATAAATAGATCACGGATATATACAATCGATTAGAAAGTACGCGAATTCTATTAAATACCAAGAATTAATATAAAATTAATTTCACAGCCGATGCAATCGTTTAACATTTGTATGCAACATTATTTTTGGATTATTTTGAAATAAATGTTCAAAGTTTGTCTTCAATATTCGACGAATTATTAACCATTATTTCGAGATATATCTATATTCATATACCTGAATATCATTTCTTGAAATAAAAGTCTATCTGTGTGTATATTTAATAAACGTCCGGCGCGTTGAAGTTGAATCGTGACCTCGGGAAGTATCACTGGAAACGAAGTGGAATTGTGCTCATTATCTCGTGAAATTTTGTCTACTTTATGTGTGGTTGTGTATATATCTGTATAGATGTAGTTATGTACGTGTTTCCGCGAAAGAAATTTACGCTCATGGTATGAAAAATAAAGTGAGTGATTAAAGAAAAGGAATTTTGATGGTGATGTTGGATAAAGAATATGTTTCATCATGGAATTGAAAAATTAATTGAATAAAATTAATGGAATTGTTCTCAGGATACAACGAGAATGACGTATTGCTTTCGTCCATTATTCCTCGTGGGAATCACGACAACATGCATGATTTTTTTCATCACATTGAGAGTAACCGCGGCGTGCAACGAGGCCATTTGTGCGAGTGTTGTGAGCAAATGTATGCTAACACAGAGTTGCAAATGTGATCTTGTCACCTGTACCTGTTGCAAAGAATGCTTTTCATGTTTGTCATATCTTTATGATGAATGTTGTTCTTGTGTTGGTGAGTTGAATTTGAATTTCATTTTTATATTTAGTCGTTGGAGTTATGTGGAATAAATGTGAACTTTTTTTTCATCATTCATTGCAAGTGATATTCCTCGATTTTTTTTTCTTTGTGCAGATTTGTGTCCAAAGCCCAACATCACAGACAATCCATTGAGTAAACAATCTCATGTGCATGACTACAGTGAACCGATTCCTGGTCTCTTCCAGGCCTTGACAGCCGAAACTGATCCACTTAAAAGATGGATTACCTTCGCTTATCCTGTTGATTTTGATGTCTCAGTATTCCGTCCGAATAATGAAAAGGAAATAAATTATCGAATGCGTAAGTTGAAATCCATGTAAAGATGTTATGTGTTGAAATGACTGAGTAAACCTGTTGAATTTTAAATTGCCGTAGAAATCTCAAAATGTTTATTTGCTCATATTGTTATTTCTTCTTTTGTTTACAGAAACTGTAGAAGAAGAGGAAGTGCACCATCCATTGAAGCCGAATGTCATGACTGTTAACTGTACTGTTGCCTACATGGCGCAATGCAATTCGTGGAATAAATGCAAAGCATCATGTCAAAGTATGGGTGCAACAAGTGTTCGGTGGTTTCATGATGGTTGTTGTGAATGTATTGGTGACACGTGTATCAATTATGGAATTAATGAATCTCGTTGTATTCATTGTTCGGCTGATAAAGAAGAAGACGATGAGTTGAAAGATCAATATGACGATTATGGACAAGAGGAAGATCTGGTTGATGATGATCTTGATTGAGGAAAACAATATAATTTTATTCGTATAGGATATATTTTTTATAATTTAATATATATGTAAAGAAATTTTGACATTTTTTCTTTCTTGGGGGATTGGTGAAGGTGTGTACCAATTGTACTGTGTTTCTCGGTACCTTTCCCCAGTGACAATATCGACACCCATGAACAAGCCCAGTGGAAAACTGTTTTTGTTATTTTGATATTTAATATTCGTTTTTTTTTGGCTTGAGCTTTTGAAAGATTTAATAAAAATTCACAGTATTCGCATTGTATCATGCAGTCAGGTACTACACACTAAAAAAATGAACACAAAACAGTCAGTGGAAATAGAGAAGTAAAGAAACATTAGCTGAAAGATAAAACGAAAGAAAAAAAAAATTGAACATTTTATTTTAATTTTTGACGTCATGGTTTTTATCTATTTAGATTAAATTGTGTACATTATTTTTTAGTGAATTAAGTTAAAATGTGATGTTTGGGGGGGAAAGAAAAGAGAAAGAACGTTATCGAATAAAATAAATTAATACATGAATAAGTGTGCAGGAAAAAAAAATGAAAGTGCCATCACAAATATGATATAAATATAACATGAACAAAAATACGCTAATAAATGAAGTGTAAATAATTTCTATCTAAACATCACGACCCGTTGATTGAGTTTTTATAAATATCAGTATGTACATTTATATACATATACACATATATTTAGGGAAAAATAAAATGATGGAAACCATTTCATATTCACGAACATTTGATGTATCGCATTTAATTATTTAATTTATAATTAATACAGGATTTTTTCTCTTTTTTTTCAAGTTCACCAGCTCTGATATCTTTACCTAATATTTCAATTTGTTACCTAAAGTCAAGCGCAATTGGCACTCATTCATTTAATCTCTTTCAAAGATATCAATCACATCGATATGAATTCGCATTTATTTCCTGCTTTTGGTTCACTCTATAAGTTTTCTAACCGGCTAAATTTCCTAGGTCGTGTGTACGTCGAGTTACACAATCATTGGATCATTACAAAGAGACATGTATATAAGTGATTACATCACTGATATGGAAATTTGTATCAAAATCGTCTTACGATGTTCCTTTTTTCGTCATTGAATAGATTTATATAAATATTCGAAAAGGATTGCAAAACTAAGACGATAAATATTAGCGCCATATCTCGATTAGGATCCCTCAGATATTGACATTGGTCCTTGCGGTTGCTTTATGTCATTTTCTCCACTATCAGATTTTAGCAATAATTATTGATAATTATTCGAATGATTGCTTCGCTTCTTGTTCATCATTTGGTTTGCCTTAATTCAATATCTTTTTCCCTTCTCATTCTCTAATTTGTTGGTGGTCGTTCATCCTGAATTTCATTGCTCTCCGGTAACTTAATGAATGGTAAATCACCACCACTCCACATTGAGTACAATTGTGATCTTGAACTTTCCTGAAAATGATAAACATAGAAACAGGATCTACATTCCAATTAAAAAATGATTTGCCAAGCAAATGGGTTGTCACACTTCTGTTCTATCGACGACTTTGTTTTATCTATCTTATATCATGCATGAGATTGATGAAACTAGCGATGTCTTTGGACATTGCATATAATGAATTCAAAAATTTACCCCAGCACCAGCACTCTCAGAACCAGATCTACTATTCCCTGAAAGACACGAATCAGTCGAAGACGAACTTTTACGCGATGGTAAGATGTCACTGACAATACCAGTCCCATCAACGTCTTTTTGACTTCCGCTGTGATCGCTATGGGAGTGAATACTGTTTTTGCTATCACGATGGCCGCTCGCGCTGCCACAACTCTGTTCTAAATCAATTCAATAATGCAAACGTAAATTTAACGCAAGCTCTGATGATTCTGATCGGACCATTTCCTACTTTTCATCACATAGTAACGACATGTGGATCCATAATACTCGACTCGTTATATTATGATGAAAAGAAGGAAGTCAATCCGCATGCCGAGATGTATTTACCTGAATCCCTATGCTCTCCACTGTTTCCACTATTACCACTATGATCACTATTTCTTTGGCCCGATTGATCTGAATGATCACTAGTCGAATGTGAATCCTCTGGCCAACACCTCGTCAAACCACTACGCTTAGAATCCGGCCATAATATCACTCCATCATAATTATTTGTATCAAAATTACATTGTGTCAAAGTTACACCAGGTATATGTTGACTAGTAAATGCAGATAATTGATTTGTTGGTCGCACACCAGGTCGACATGATAATAACTGGATGGCTTCTTGCAAACCATCCTGACTTGCCATGCCTGATGACGTTTTCCACACCAAATCAGGAGTTGTTGATCTACTTCGATCATTTATTGGCACACGTAATCGTGTTCTTTCATCTTGTCTTGGCCATTCTGTTACATGACGACAATCCCATGGCATTGACCATCTTCTTACAGTACTTTCAGCCATATCACCAGACATTTCAGCAGCTGCCGTTTCAGACCATCGCCTCTGTACCTGCAGAGGAAATAATGGATATCGCAATGGTGATCGATGACTGTTTTGCTGTGGCTGTTGTTGTTGGATTGATGATGATGATATTGGTGTTTGTGGACTGTATAGACGTTCGAAACATTGTTGTAATGCTGCAATGTCACAATCACTCTTGCCTGAATGCGAACACGAGCATTCAGCCATTCCACCTTCACAGAAAGGAGGAAAAAAAATTATTAATATTACTGATTGCGTCCATTCAAGTTGCCTATCCTTGAAGAAGACAGTAAATTATCAATTTTATTCAGCGAAATTTATTCCCTTACCCAAACATTCACAGCAGGCGACACAAAATTGATATTGTAGATTGATGAAGGTTAACAGCGTGTCACGCAATATATCCTGAAAATACGGGAGTAAATATAATTTGTTATTCCAATTAGACAGTGAAAATCAATGCAGGTTCCTAACGAAGGTCATTTCAGATAATTAAATACAAAGAACGCGTGACAGCACTGCGGAAATGTATCCACGTGATTAATGGCGTACAAAACTTTTTCCATTGTGTCATCCTCTATATCTATCTTGCATTCTCCCAAATCAATTTGTGACGAATATGTTGATTCGATAGTTTTTCGAGCTGGACGGTATACTCATCTATCTGATTGTCCGTGCTCAATAGGAGCCAAATAATTTCGTTAGTAAATGAATTGAGAGATCAAACTCTGTCGACACCAGCTAGTTTGGGATGTACGAAATGATGAATTTGTTTGGTACTAACGTGTTTATCCACGTCATTATCACGTGTTTCATGGTCTCGCAATGCAGCGACCACGTGGTGTTGCACAGTGTTGCTCGCAACCCCCGTTGCTCGTGCAAGTTCTTCCCAACCACTCAGGCATTGGCTCGACAATTTGCAATGAACGGATGTGTCATGGTTCGCCAGTATTGATTGCAATGATTGGGCCAGCTTCGTACCAGCGGAGCAAAGTCCATTCAGCATCTAACAATCAATTCAAATTTTTATAAACAAACGCTGATTATCATTTCATCCCTAAAAATATCTCATCCAGTAATTTTCGTGATTAACATTTATGCTCCCATTAGTTCTTACTAATCTTGTTTGCAAATACCTGAAGATATGTTAGCCAACTGCTCAGACACTCGTTCACTTCCATTTGGCTCTTCGTGACTGAATTGTCGCCAGTGGATTTCGAATCGCCACCCTCAGCCATCTCCTTGTATCACTTTTCTCACTTTTGTATGCTGATGTGTACGTATAAATGGGTTTATGTGTATTCGTGTATGAATGTGCTCCCCTCGAAAGGCCACTCGTGGCCTCTCTCAATTATCGAAAAAAAAAAATAATCTCTCCAGTGTTGTTCACCTGTTCCACCACAGCCATACACAAACACATTAATGACGTCGAATAATAATTCCAATAGAATTGTCTATAACAATTAACTCCTGCATCGTAAATATATGAATAATTAAGTAAAAAAAAATTCGTCATGCATTTGTTTAATTCTTTTTCATTATTTCCTCTACGTCGTGAATGTCTCAATCTTATTAGTTTGTATTTGTTGGCAAGGTGATGTAGAGCAGTGTTTGCAGTGTTCCATTGTAGAATGGGAGGGCTGACGAATGGATGTAAACATAGGAGAGTCTGACTCGTACGCATTCGAGAATTTATTGTTGCACATTTATGAGAGATGTTAAAAATTGATTTATTTTGTATAGAGAGATCAATTTTACAAGTATCAATGAGTAGTACGACACTCTCTTCCATGTGAATTCATTTTTGGAGTGACAACTACGTTTCGAATGTTGGTGTGGAAGAAATATTAATCACTATTAAGATATATATTTAGGGATACCTTACATTTTTAACGAGATGTGTTTGGCGCCCTTGGCGGCACCGCGTGCCCGGGAAAACTGATTGTCGATGAGTGAAGCGGACAGTATATTGACGTGAGGCCATAGCGACCGGCAACAATACCATGATTGAACTATAGATGAAGAGTGCACACATATGATTTCACTCTCCCTCTTATTTCTCATTGCGAATGTGTTGTTTTCGTACCTGCGCACTTGCTGGTTGGAATACGAACCGCAAATTGTTGAGTGACGACACATTGAAGTTTGAACTAGCAAGAGAGATGTGGAGTGATTCTGATATTGAATACTAGATGGCAGCAGGTAATCAATTGTGAAAAATTTTTTGAATGAGAAATTGTGATAGGTACCGAGAGAGCATGGTTGATACTACAGAAAATTGTTGGTCAACTGTGAATTGAATACCATTGAATTAATATTTTTTAGTAGGATAACAATTCAAGCCTGTTTAACATTTAATTTTTAGAATGTGTCACTAAATAATTGACAGAACTTGATTGAATCTGAAGGAAAAATATATAAATGGTGAGATCATTCCCATTTCTTATTTCATCATTTTTATATGAAATAATTTTCTTGTTAAACTAACATTTTTATAGATTGCACCCATGAAGTGATTTTTGATTTATGTACTCTTAATGTTCCTGAAAAAATACACATCTACACTTGAAGGTAATAAATTAGGTCACGTTGAATTGTATAATATGACAATAACTGTAACTTATGCTGTTCATCTTATTGATCTTCGCTATTGTAACTTTATGATATTTAATAATTAATCATTCTTCATCCTCAGGTTTCTTGGGGTGTCCAAAATAATATGAGAATACGAAGAAATGAGGTATTAAAATTATTCTAAATCAATAAAAAAAGTATCGAGCTGAGACTTTACAGATAGCAGAAATGATTGACTTTATGCTCATGTTGACTCAAGACTTAGAAGTTGTGGAGAAAGGTCGTGGTATATATATTATGGACAACGGTCGTGGTATATATATTATGGACAACGGTCGTTTGACATTCACCACCTAATAGAATATACAATTATATTAATTTTGTCTTGTTGGTTATGTACATAAACCCACAAAAATAAAAAGAATGAAATAAGGATTGCATCTTGCAATCGACGAAAGGTCAACGACTTGATGCATAATAAGAAAAGAAATCTTCATATTTCCAGTAGAAAGAAGGCAATATATATATGTCAATTCTGTTAAAAATATCGACCGACGCTCGATTATATTTTCTAGAAAAAGTATGTCGTCTATATTTAGAGGTGATTTCCGAAGAAGAGAAATAAATAACACCGAACCTTTTCCATAATAACTGATTTAAGAATCTTCAATTTCCATTTTCCCACTTACCACAAGACGATAATATCAAAATGAAGAAAACGAGAAACATAAAAGAAGAGAAGGGATTCATAATTTTGTCGATGAACAGCGGTGCATGCTTTCAAACCATGATTGAACCTTGCTTGCGTCGGGTGAAAGGGGCCCATCGATGACGAAACACGTGGTCTCATAGACAGAAAAAAAAACCTGAGATGAAGTAAAAAAAATTGAGAGAAATATATATTTATGAGTTTTTTTTTCACGTCCAAGTTAATGAAGTGCAACCTCATCACGACAGGAATATAACATGCGAGTTTGAGATATGACTACAAAATAACGAGCATAAATACTCGGTATAGATGTTAGAGAAAATGTTCATGAGTGGGAAATGCGATCGTGTTCTCAATCGAGCATGGAAAAAGGATAAGAACGTTAAAATGTATTCCATGTCAGAGAAAAAGAAAAAGCAAAATGTAAGAGAGGGCGGGTAAGAGAGAAAAAGAGAGCGAATTAAATAGACACGATACGAGTTTTGAAGTGAGTTGAAAGGAGAGGTGGATTAACGGTAAAGCAACGAGTGTGTAACCTTATAGGTGGATTGAAACTGCCGGGGTCTTTGCGTGAAGCAGTAAAAGCAACATCAACATCAGACAACACCAGCAACAGCCGAACCTACTACTGACCGCAACCACTCGCGTCATTTTTTGACCCCGGAAGACTTTTATTCTCTTTACACTCCATACTATAGTGCATGTACACATGCAAGAATCGAAATGACCGGTTCAAATCCACAAATATCCATTACAATGTTTCAGAAAATATTTTTATCTCATAACAACCTGAAATACTGCACGGAATTAAGAGAAGAAAAATTCGGAATGAGTTACCATGCGGATTCAAGCACAACATGGATATGTTCTCTTAATGTTACTCATTCTCTTTGCAATTTCTATTGAATCTGTACTCTCACGTTCCAAAAATGATCATCGGAGTGCAGAATTCCAGTGTAGCATTACAAAAAAAAAATCGAATGAAACGAGTGTTCATAGAAAATTTCATTCAACGCATTCTGAAATTGTCTAAAAATCAGACTTAGATTTTTCCAATGTGCGGAATATTCAATCAAATCGACAACTGGAACGAATCGAATTTTCCTATCGAATTCAACATGGACAAGATAATAAATGTCTAACTTCATTTTCTTCCTCAACAAGACACAATTAGTCACATATGAATACTTATTGGCCCCGTAATTTTATTTATGTTTAACATTTTCTCCTCGTTTCATACAAAATACCCACCCACTTTCACACACACATGCATACTTTCATAATCATTTCACAAATAAGAAACGAAGTGCTCGCATTGTAACTTTCGTTACGCCCGGTTGGTAATGTGCGCGCGAGACAGCGAGGAAGAAATACCAGACGCATCAGGTGTGCGCACGCGCCTGCATCAATCTAGAGACGTTCAATGGTCATTTAATTAACTATAATCTGTGCGGGAATCCCCTTGTTTTCTATTCTTCCATACAATCATGCGTTTACATGCGTGTATGCAAGACAAATCCGTAATAGCACCTTAGCAGATGGAGAAAAATACTGTTTTACTTAGCATTCAATTGTAGATTGTGTTGTATTGGTCTTTGGTGGTCGCTTCAGCTCTCGCTACACTGCTATGTTGTATATGTAATGCCTGCCGTCCGTCGTCTCGACCCAAAGCCAATTCTATACACTCTACAATGCTGTATTCTCATTCGCGCGCGATACGGGACGACTTTCATATATCCACCAACAACACAGACAACCAAGTGTTCTCTCTGTGCCACGGACACTACGTGTTTGACCGGTGAAGGGAACAGATCATCGCTATGAGCAACATTTGTTATAAATAATTTGGAATATTACGAGTGTAAAAATAATTCTGTTCCAATTATTTTTGTATTTATTATAGTTCGAATGAAAAAACATTTGAATTGCAAAATGTAAAATTTTTTCGGGGCATTTTTAGTTTGTGAGAATTATTTTTGTTATGTGAACTCGAAATAATTTGTTACAGTGGTACAATATTGTTTCATTAAGGACTGTAATGGAGAATTGAAATGGGGAAATTGTTTCATTGTTGACCAACGTATTATGAAGGATTAATGAATGAAATAATGAATGAACAAGCTAACAGCGAAAAAGTTTTTCGTATATGTTTAATAGGAGACTTCGATGCTTGTGAAAGTGAAGATAAGTGAGTGCATTCTTTGAGCAATGTGTTGTTATTTCAATTATATTTGCCAGTGACTTGAATGCTTTGTGATATCGAAGAATTCACTGAGACGAATTCATCAATGATTGGAATAGAAAAGAGGAAATAACTGTGAAATCATGAAAAAATGATAATAATTGAATGTTCAATGATTGTTTTGTCAAAGACAAGTGAAAGTTGATTTATTGAACTTCTTTAATCTGTTTATATGTTCACGTGTGCAGTTGACATTTGAGGTTACCATATTCATGAAATAAATCATTTGAATTCATCGAATGTCGTTACTTCATGCAAAGTGTCCGGAATAATTTAATGATACATTTTTAGTTCTCAATTCGTTTATTGAACTGTCTTATTATCAACACTTTATTTCTTTCACTATTCTTCTTTAAATTCTGGAGCAAAGCCGATGGACATTTGAGTTTCAAGCTTGTGATTTTCAATGCGAGTGCGAAAAAAAGTTGGAAAATATATTGAACGATGATATTTATCATCGGCATCTTGATCCCTGTATTGGGAATTTTCTCATCGACTGAAGGTTTGTAAAGATTTGAAAATGTAGAAAACATCAATATCACTTATATTCATTTCATCATTGTGTGGACCCACATCCAATTTAAAATGTCTTTCATTCGTGTCCGAAGGTCATTCAAACCGGACAGAATAAAACACTGGAGTAAAAGTCCAATCACAATAATAAAATGAAAAGATGAAAGGAAAAAAATTCTCTGTTACTTTATTTATTTCAAATCGGAATGGTTGCGGTTGATCATCCGATTGGAACGCTCGTACACTTTTTTGTTCTTCGAATTTCTTCCTATATCGATTTCTGCAATCGAATAAGAGGTGAAAAAACTATAATAACAGAAGGAATATTCCCATTTACAAAGAAAAAAATGATTCAGTGTACTATAGTAGAGCTGGTGTTGACGCCCACCACCCAATCCTCCGTCCTCGCTGATTTTCTCGAAGGCGAGGTCAACCAGTAAACGTGAATAACCTTCTGAAAAAATAATAGTGACTCTCCATTACTTTATGTATATGTTTTAATACGATGAAAGTGTTTTTAATCTCATTGAATGCACCTGGAAATAATTTTTAGTTGGACTGTATTTATATATGTTAGGCCGGAACTGGCGCATACATAAAAATGAACACAGACGTCCTGTCCACCTGCCCCATTTTGAAATGCGACATTTACCAACGATAATAATAAGAACAGCCCGTAACAATGATAAAATTTGTTTCATAATATGGAACTCCATACCGAACGCATGGGCGAATTAAAATTGAATCGATTGAAAAATCTTAGGCAACTGGGGAAACTGTAGTCTCATGCAAATCCTCAGAATATCGCCGAGTTCGCTTCAGTCTTGAACACGAAATTAAAATTCAGCTAAAAACCAATCCTGAAAATTAGAAAAACTGGAAGTACATGAATAAAATTTTCTTTCTTTCTAACGTTTTTCCTCCTCAACATGTGTTTTCTTTTTTTTTCATTATGGCTTTCGATTATTATGAAACATTTTTTTCATTGCTATGTTGAAAAATAATAAATATGTAAAATGTTTTCGTTTGTAAAAATGTCTATACACGATTGTAAAC
This sequence comes from Meteorus sp. PSUC_FEM 10030008, assembly GCA_018881525.1. Taxonomy (NCBI): domain Eukaryota; kingdom Metazoa; phylum Arthropoda; class Insecta; order Hymenoptera; family Braconidae; genus Meteorus; species Meteorus sp. PSUC_FEM 10030008. The sequence continues at coordinate 13,758 of JABMBR010000973.1, forward strand.
ATTAAAGTTAAATATTACCATTAACGACAGACAAACAGAACGATATGTTTGAAATAATAATTTTTATTATGTTTTCGTGTAAAATTGTTAACCATTACTCATATGTATAACACAAACAAGGATGAAAGTTTGCGAAATATGTTTTTGCATTGCATTGATATGCCTTTTTTTTCTCATTGGTTTCATTATTTCACTCACTGTGTTCAATAATGTCTGTGTTGTGTACAACTTCTTTTGTGAATGCATTAAGGTGCAATCACCTCTTGTCCGTAGGCGGCTTTCTATCATCTTGTCGCATTCCACAATTTAACTCCAATGAATATTTATTTTACCGCAGAAGTATAAGACAAAAATTTCTTTAACTCATTTAATCTCCAACGGAGCTAACTGGAGAATATAAATCTCATGAAATTGAAATCTCTCTACTCGTCCGAGTCTCGAATTATTTTCTATGATATGAAAAATTTTTTATATCTAATATCTGTCCACAGTCAGCTCAATTACTGATGGATTTATTCATCAACACAATTCAAAGTAACGTGGGAATACAGAGAAGAAATACAGAGAAAAATTTTATTGAAGGAAAAATATTCGTCCACCTTTCCCATATTTACATAATAATTTTCCCATTAGATCAATCAATATCCATTCACTGAATGAAAAAAAAAAGATCGGAAACTCAAACAAATAAAACACTAACCCGTACACTGATCACGCTTGATCATATGCGTACAGTAAACAAATACATAACCATCGGCCTCAATTTGTACATCATCAACTCTCGTCAATTAAATTTCTCTTTGATCATGAGTTGATCACAAACGTTATGCTCATTAGTTATGTATATCTACATAGCTAATCCAAACGCATCCGCAGTTCACACAGCTACAGAATTTATCGTCAACAATACTCCGCAATATTCTTCCCTATATATAAACAAATTATACATAAAAGGTGAGAGGCGAATCGCTGAATAAATCAGATGAATAAGAACCCTGGTCAATCTAGTTTACTTCGCCTAGAGCTGTTATAATAAATATAAAAAAATGAAAAAAATTGTTTACAAAGTATGTGCACTTTGTAACTAAAGACAGTGCGATTTGTTGTTGGAAACTACACACGAATAATAAATGTGTTCTCGTGATTATAATGGGAAAATGGACACCAAGTTGTATGCACTCGTGTGGGATAGGCGTAACATTTAGGAAATCATATAAAATTCAACCAGCAGTCGATATATATCCGTTGTACACTTGATAAAAATGTAAATAAGTGTTTTATACACATGTAGAATAAATCCATGTTGGAGAGATAGGACGAGTGCACGATTAAATGTGGGTGGGGTTCAGATGAATTCCGGTCAGTGGATTGAATATATTCATATACATCGAGTTTTACTTGTGGGAAATTAATTCATTGGGATTTAAAAATCGTTACATTCACAATTTCTTTATTTTTCTCTTCGTTGAACAGGTTCTTGATAATTCAAATGAGTGAATGAGTATTAATTTATCGTTGTAATTAATTTGTCAGTCTTTATCATTTATTCGACAATATAGGCCAATTGTTAAAAATGTAATTTGTGCTGATTTTTTTTTGGTCACAATTCTCGTTGCATGATAACAAAACATTCCCGGTTCATTGGTGAATTCGAAAGAAAAAATTGTACACTACTGTATAAATTTATAATGAAACTTTCTCTGTAGTGATTGTTGTAAGTGACAACTTTGAATTCGCTCAACTCTCCCTCACGTTCGCACGACAGACAAATGCATTTGGTTAGTCAATATAAAGAAAATAATCGAAATAATAATTATCTAACTCTGAACAATATGAACTATCAACAGAACCTACTGAATATTGTTCAACAATTGATATAAACTATTGATATGAACAAATAAATGAATAGACACAACGTAAAAATTTTTCTGATGAAGAAATGATGAATTGTACGAATGTCTATAAATAATTCTTTCACAATAATAAATCACTGAATTATTCTCCATTTAACGATCCCTCACGGATCTTATAATTTGAATTTTGGGCGTATAAATTCCAATGGATTCAGTATATATTCATATTTTTTTTTATAGCCAGATGTGTTATAGACCGAGAGAGTTCTGCTTGCCACGTCTGATGTGCGCGGACGTCGTTGTCGCTTTCGTAATAATCTACACTTCAATGCTGCATGTATATAATACTCTATGAAAGCAAGATAGAATTATTTTGCACCAAGTAGATTCCACTGGGGTGTACATGCGAAATACACAGTCGTGCACTATCCGCTATATACAGAGACAATAGATTGAGAAATGTACAATATGTATGTGTATCCATCTGTTTATAAAAACCTGTGTGTGCATTAGAAGGAAAAAAAAGGGAAACACGATTGAATTAGAAAAGAAAAAAAATTCTCTTTCGCTCCTTCTTACTTGGCGATTTGTTAAGGCTATCGGCAACAATGATTGTATGTATTAATGACCGAGATTTTCCACTTGAAAATTATGAACCCCACTCACTTTCATACGCACAATACCGTGATTCCTTTATATCAACAAACCATATTTATTTATGACGAGATCATACATTGTTGGTCATTTTTTAATGGTTATTTTTAGAGAGGGACAAATGTGTGAATTTCTGATGAAACATGTTTCCCTTTCATCTTGAGAAACACATGACCAACATATTCAAAAATTTGCAAATTATTATGCTGTTTCTTTAGAACTCACCAATTATAAATATTCTCATCAGAATGTTGGAGTTTTTAGTGAATTAACTTCCCTCATTTTTCGTAGAGTTCAGATACTGTGAATATAGGTGTAATATTACAACACGAACAAAAATTGGCGAATGTAATTTAATTCAACCCCCACACTCTAATTTTTTTTGTCTCATTAACATTTACGTCTTGAGAATAATTCACCTGTGTTGAACAATTCTCGTGAAATCCTTTGTCAATGTCATCAGAGCAAGTATTTATTCAATTTATTTGTATAAAGGAAAAATAAAAATAGTTATAACTGTCACATTTGTATGGGGACCAAATGCTGTGAATTGAATGAGAAAAAAAATTTCCCACACCTCTGATATTTGACCTATTGAAAGAAGTAAGATATAAAAAATAAATAAAAAGACATTCCTGAACGTTCGACCAAGTTCATGCTTGACACGACGGTTATTGGTACATATATATATTGAAGACGTGCTGCCCCGTATCAACGATATAATACCGGTATCCCCGTCAATGTAATGTTTAAACGCACGATGCGCCATCCTGCCCGCGCGTGTTATCCCGTTATTTCGGCTGCGAGGTTTTGTAACCGAGTGACCCAGCCATCAGGAGAATTATGTGCACACATACACACACAAACCCCGACAAAATACTTCTCCTTCCTTTTGTTTCGTATCAACATTTTCACATACAGTAGCCCGTTGAAAACCGGAAGGAAACAATGCAAATTTTCCTTCCCCATTTCTCGATAACTAATCATGTAATATAACTAACAATAAACATTTCTTCTTGTTTCTCATTCAATTATCATTTTATCGTCATTCTTCTCTATGAATAAAATAATTTTACATCAATCAAGTCACATACATAACCTTTGTTCAATGTTCTCATGAATTTTTACCTCACTTCATGGAAAATACTTCTATTAATTCATATTTAAGAGTTTATAAATATTAATTAACAGAAAAAAAAATGAATGAAACATATTAGACGACTTTCTCTGAGTATATCTTGATGTCGGGAAGGAAATTAAAGTGGAAGTAATTATTTCAATGGATAGTAATCATAGTATGAAGATGCATGCTCGATGTAGTGCAAGCATTAGATAGAAATTCAAGATCGATCTTCCTGTTAATAAAGTCGGTCGCGTTCTTAGCATTCTAAACATTTGATGTATTGGATATAGATATTGAATGTTGTGATAGTGAGTGATGTCAAGCATATGGGATGTCGTGTCACGAATCCGATCGTTGGATCAATTTTTGGTGGACTATTTCATATAAATTTTTATTATTGGCTCATGGACAAGAAAAAAACAAAGCTGGTGTGTGCAATTCACTGCTTCCAATTCAGTTCGCTATCAAACGTACCAGAAAAAAATATAATTTCGAGAATTATCAATTTTTAATCGTAACTTTTTACGTAATCAGGACTCAATCTAAGACACGAGAACTTGAATGGATGTAGAGTTTTATATATTGTGCGCAAGTTGTGAGAAAAAATCGTCTGAACGTGAACAACAATGAGAATTGAAATGATAGAGGAAAATAATAATTATTGACATGTATACTTCACTTTATTTTGTGAATGATTATTCAATGAGATCACATTCATTTTTATTATGATTATATGTTTGTATGTAACACATATAACGCACGACCTCGAGTAAACATATCTATTTACCGGAAATAATTAAAATTGTACCATAATCATATGTGGCCTTCTTATTAAAATGAAAATCATTACAATTTCTAATGCGTAAATTGACAATGAGCCACGCCCAAGTTTATGTATGTAATGATACAATGAGAAAACAATTTAGTTATTGTAATTATCTATCGCATTATTTGTTGAGAAATGTTTTGGAATATGTTACTAATAATGGATAACTATGAAGTTGATACTGGAATAATTTATAATGATATGCAAAACACCCAAATTAAATATTCCCCTTGGCCTCAATTATGGAAATAATGTAAATCCCTTGGTCACGATTATTTTACAATTTATTCATTTATTCTTTTGTCAGTATTAATTCCGAAACTGAATTTAATTCTGATGTTGACCCATGGTGTACATAAAAAAATTTCAGCAGGGATTTTCGGTGAACACGTTGAGTATTTATAAAATTGAAGAGTACAAAATGATCTTGCAGCATGTTTGAAAAATGAAAGAAGACTATTTTCATCAATCAGAATGGAAATTATTGCAAAAACACATTCATGAAAACTTTTCACTTTAGCACAATCATACATCATGCTCATATCCAATTTCATTTATTTTTCCCAACACATCATTCTACTCTTCAACTATTGTTTGCTTAATATTTTCTCTATGTCTATCACTGCTATATAAAACTCTTTCTAAATGCGCAGCAGAAAAAAAAAACGATGGGGAAAGAGAATGACAATTAAAACTCAATTGCAAATATAGTCACTGACAAAAAAGTGAACAAAAGTGAATATAATACGAGGGAACATCTGACATTGTTAATAGAAAGAACAAATGGAAATTCACGTAGGCATTGTCATTATCGTTGTATGAAATCACGTCAGGGCATACATATTCTTCATATCATTGCACTCATCTGGATTCCTGTGTCAACCGTGACTACAGTAATGCCAAAATAATTACAAACAAGTCACGACGTCTATTCACCATAAACAAAAATAACTTGCATAAACATGTGATGCGCAATTTATGTATGAAACTTTTCCATTGACCATAAAGAATGGAATACGAAAAATAATTTAATTATCATGACCCAAACTGCATAACAACTGTTGAATATTAAAAAAAAAAATAATAAGGAGAATAGAACGTCCTAATTGAACTTTCATGTGGAGTTGCATTCTTTGGATCTGATTCAAGAGAAGAAACGTTACTCTGCTACTATAACAAGCAGAATTTCTCGTCTTTCTACTTGCCAGACTCAAATGGTTCATTGATAACTGATCAATTTCTAAAGGCGATTGAAACATCTCACATTAGATAAGATTTCTACTAAAACAGTTGTGAATCTAAATCTCGAACCAATGAGATGATAATAATACAAAAGAACAAAATCAACAACAAGTATTATCAATACAACCATAAAAATTTATAGAACCGTGACAGAAATATCCGATAACATTCGACATAACTTAATATTCAATAAGGTCAATGAACGGGATAATAGCTCGCGTCATGCACTAAAAATTTATCGCACGGTTAGCGTGTCCATAATCTTAAACGTCATCGACAAATAACTCAGTGTGACAATCAACGATTACCTCAATTGAATGAATGAAGAAAAATCAGATGGATGATCATAAATATATATATCCCGTGAATATTATTTATTAATAATGTGGATATGATTCAGGAACAAAATGCGGCCATCCAGCAGTGCCAATGAACTCTAAGGTTTCTCTGTCAAATGATTCACTGTCAGCTGGCACTTTGGCGACCTACACTTGTGACGCTGGCTATGAACTCTTTGGGTGAGCTACTTGTTCTCTTGTATTGTCTTTTATTTCTATTCAATATTCTAGATAAGCATGCAAAATCATGTCTAGACTTAGTACATTTTATAGACTTTTTTCATCGTTTCAAAGATTGGATTGCAACAAGTGTAACACCACTAGGCAATCGAGGATGCAATTAGCTGTTGCAGACCAATGCAATATAACGGTTAATTCTACAATGTCTATGCTCAAGATGATCATGCAATGCAGAAAAAAAAGTAACTTGAAAAGAACTGGAAATGTTCTTTCCAATCATCCTTGATGTATCCTTCCATCTTTTCTATTTCTAACGCGTCTTATTCATTCCAATCTATCAAAGAACATCTGGAGCAACATTTATCTAATATCATATATGAATTAATTTATGTTCAACTAATGAATTCATGAAAATTGATGAATATTGAACGCCAGGGGAGTGACAGGAATTACCGCGTTTGGAAATGTCAAATATTCGTTAATCTTGAATATGTATCAACATGGATTAATATAGAACATGATATGATATTGGATCAAATATAAAGTTCATCGTGGACTGGTGAAATTTATGTGGAGTAGAAATTGATAATTTTGATTGGAACGTATTTTTTTTTATGGATGTTAAACACGATTGGTCACTTTACAGACCGGTATTCCGTGGTGTTACAGCATTTTTTATCCATGTCAGCGGATAAAGGATGATAATGATTATACACGAACTCGTTCAACGAATACGCGGTGCAAGACGACGACTCACGTGATTTTACTGTTGATAGTCGTCATGTGTATTCACGCACTTTCTCCGGAATTGAATTTATCATTTGTTATTGCCATGTCATCGCGAATAAAGCGCAATATTACATCAGTTTTATATATGAATATATACATATATACATCCATCGAAATGAAAAAGAAGAAGTTTCTTTAGATAATCACATATGGGACATTTGGAATAAATCGGAATTCACTATAATTTTGTTGTATTCCTACATGACTTAAACTTTCTTATAAATGTATAATTTCTGTCTCTATTGTTCCAGCCAAGCCACCTTGACGTGTAATAATCGTGGAAAATGGCAGGGAGAATTACCATTTTGTGGTGAGAATTATTTGAATATTTCTAGTTTTTACCAATTTATATGGAAATTTGAAGCGGGGCTGAACAAATTTGGAAGATCACAAAGATAGAAATCATTCTGTCATGCACACAATTAGAATTCCTGCTTGAAGTTTTTCGAGGTGAATTTGAAACTTTTTGATTCACCGAGAATTGCATTCGAATGCAACTGGAATTATTCCACGGCATGAATAAAAATAAGCTCCCACCGCTCAACACAATTATTTTGCTCAGGTACAAATGTGGGATTTCGCAAACCAGCAAACCAATCGACAACTGTACGTGGTGGTGACGCTGGTCATGGTAATGATGGTGATATTGGCACTGAACACGATGGTAAACGTTGCACCGAGACTCAAAGTGAGCCAAGTCCTTGGTGGCGTGTTGATTTATTGAAATCATATTCCGTAAAAGTTGTGCGTGTTACAACACGAGGATGTTGTGGTCATCAACCGCTCCAAGATATTGAAATTAGAGTTGGCAACAGTAGCGCCGAATTACAACGTAATCCTCTTTGTGCCTGGTTCCCCGGAACAATAGGTAAATAATAATTACATCAACAAATCATAATCATCTTCAATTGAGATTACATTCACTATGACAGCGTAGAGTTTCTTGCCAGAAAAAATCAAATTAAATGCAGTGATGAAAGCGACTGTTGGATACAATAAGAAATCAAAATTCAGATAATGACTCTACGCCTCTCATGTTGATATTAGTTACTCACTCACAAATCAATTCCTGACAGTTCTTTAAATTCTAGAAAAAGAAAAATGGATACAAATTATTGCATAATTTTTATATATTTAGAAGAAGGAATAACGAAAACATTCATCTGCGCGAGAGCCTTAGTGGGTCAATATGTCTTTCTCCAACTAGTCGGTGTCGAGGGTAGTTTAAGTCTTTGTGAAGTCGAAGTATTCGCTACAGACGGTGAGTAATGATTATTACATTACGATAATACATAACATTATATTATAGTTTGTTTAAGAACGGAAGTAGAATTAACCTCAATTCTTTCATACTATGTTTGCCATATGTCCTCGCAGAATTCTCTATCGACAGATGTGCACATGCTAGCACACCAGCCGATGCTGATTTAGCTGCATTCAACTCGACGTGTTATGAATTCGTTGTGACAAAAGGTGGATCATTCCAAGACGCTAAAAGCTATTGCAAATCTCGTGGCGGTGATTTAGTCCATGGTTTCAAAGTATGTCTGTTATCGATGTTACTAAAGTGATAAATACTCTTTGTCCTTTCAATATCCATGATATACATTTTTTATTTTCACTCATGAATTCACTCTACGATCTTTCTTTTTCCTAGGGGATAGCTTCAACTTTCATTCTGAACAATCTCGATAGACGGAAAGACAAATTGAAAACACAATTAGTCTGGATTGGTGCACAAAAAGAGCCATTGATTACTGCGAGAACTTGGCGATGGGTTGATGGTAAGAATAAATTCTCATTCACGTTTGTATATGTATGGATGGATGTATACATACATTCATTGAGAAAAATGTTTTATTTCCGGCTATTAAATGTATTCCCACAATTGATAGTTACATATACTGCCGGTGGCTAAACGATGATTCGCGTCAGGTGATTGTATGAGAATTGGGTCGCGACGGTTTGTAAAACTATATATACGTTAGGTAATAAAAGTCTGGAATATATTTTACAGAGTACATTGCCTCCGTTCAATCGTGTTGGTTAACTGACAATCAACCCCGATAACGCGAAGGTTTTATTGTAAGAAATTTTATAATAGCTTTCACAATTATGATAAAAAAATTTATGTAATATGAATTTGCTGAACTGCGTTTAGTTCCAAACCAATATTTATCGATGTTATTGCTCAATTTTCAATAGTTTTCATATGGATTCTTTTGTTCTGATTATTCACTCATTTATAACCATAGCTATTCTGTGAATATATCTATTCAGGTTTATTGATTGGTTATTTTCATGAATGGCCAATTATTTATATGAAGTGGGACGAATTATCGATGATTAGAAGTGAAAGTAAATGCTTATTTGTCACGCACTAGCGGAAGTTGTGCTTTGAATTGGCTGGGCACGTTCGTACCATTCATGCTGTAATGCAATGGGACACAGAAAAAGTCGAGCGAACAGGGCTGTCCTCAGAATTGCTTCAATATATTCATGTATAGTGGTTGATGTTCAATTGACATTTGATTCGCTCATAAAGTTTTGGATTTCGGTAGATTTTATAGATAAATGAATGATTTCATTGAATTAGCAATGAATGAAAACAACTTCGTTCTATTATTTAATGTACCCACTCTCTCCAGATTTTTTTTATACCTCTGGTTAATTATCATCCAGGCGAAATAGTACAGAAACCATCATGGGGGAAGGATCAACCGAATAATTACAATGGAGAACAAAATTGTGTAGTACTTGATGGGGGTCGGAGTTGGCTATGGAATGATGTTGGATGCAATTTAGATTATCTCCATTGGATTTGCCAAAGTAGTGAGTATGAGATTTAATGTCATAGATAATTCATAAATTTCAACTCTAGTCCTTGGCTTGATCGATTTGGTTTTGTCTTTCATAGCACCATCCATTTGTGGCAGCCCAGAAAAACTTGAAAATACCACAATCATCGGCACGAAGAGGACAATAGGATCAAGTATTGAATATATTTGTCCTGATGGTTACATGTTGGTTGGTATCAAGTCAAGAACATGTGAAACCAATGGATTTTGGAATGGACAACCGCCCAGTTGTAATTTTGTTGATTGTGGTGCACTGCAAGAGCTCGAAAATGGTAAAATTAAACTTTTAGACAAACGTACCACACATGGCGCAATTGCCAATTACACATGTCATGAAAATTATACATTGATTGGCGATACTACAAGAAGATGTGGTGACGGTGGTATTTGGAGTGGACATCAACCACAATGTTTGTGTAAGTGCACATTGATAGTCGAGGAAGAATGTCATCAACATTCAATGTAAATCCATTAATTTCCTTTTTCCCATCAGTCGATTGGTGTCCAGAACCACCAGAAATTAATGGTGGAATTGTGATGAAGACAGGAAAACGAGTTGGTGCAACAGCAACTTATACCTGTCAAAACGGATTCATCCTCTTCGGAGATAACGTGAGTATTCCGAGAACCGGTGAAACAGCATAACCTTGAATGAGAGAAATCACAATTTAATTATATCTACATTTTGCAACATTTGATAATATTGTGCATATTATTAACTATACTGCACTGTGATAATTATCATTCATGAAATGTGCACGCAATATTGAACGTTTTCATTTATTAATTCAATAGTCGTAATACGTATGACAGTAATTGACAAGCGCAATGATAATGACTTTCATTTGGCGCTCATGAAGTTCTCCAACATTCATTCTTCAATGCATAGTAACAGTTGCACATTTCCGATAATTATGATTGATGTATAGGATTTTTTAACATATTCATGCAATACATATATCATGTTCATAGAAATAGTTTTACTTCCTAAAACACATAACAGTGTTTAATATGTTTCCATATAATGGAATAATACCATTTTTTCCCTCTATATGTGCTAACACAATTTTTATATCATATACATTACGTGAATGCTATAAGCAATTCCTAACTCGTGCATTAATTAATAATAACCGCGTTTATGTCCTTCGTGACACATGAAATTATACAAGTACAAAGGAATTTCCATGACGTGTAACTCGCACTCATTACATCATGCGTAGAGACATAAAAACGACCGATTTTACTATGTTCATATTGTCTCTTATTTTATTATTATTCCCACTGTTTTACAACTCTATAATAATTCATTTTCATTTTACAGATCTTGACTTGTAATGTTGGTGGTGGATGGTCCGGTAAAGCACCGCAATGTCGGTTTGTTGATTGTGGCGCACCAGCACAAATTGAGTTCGGAGATGTGAATTTAATCAATGGTAGTACAACGGTTGGAAGTTTAGTAAAATACACTTGCCATGATGATTATTGGCTCGTTGGTAAAGTTATGCATGAATGCACAAGGGAGGGAAAATGGAGTCATGACACGCCATCTTGTGAATGTAAGATCATTTGTAGTGATAAAAAAGAAAAAAGTCTGGAATGAGAATAAAATTATATGAAGAGAATAAAGGCATCGCGTGTTTAAAATTGAACGGTTGTGTACGCCACTTCACGCCCTTTGCGTTTTTCACCCATTCTTTTTCATACTTCACTTATTGGCATTCACATGAAGTCGAATTAATAGACCAAGAACAAATTAATCTATCGATCATGATAGCAAAATTATTTGGCGTACATGACCTTCTGATTTTAGTCACAAAATACATTCTACTATACAACTTAAACATGATTTTATTTCTTCTATGTATCAGTGATAACTTGCGAAGAACCAGAGGTTCCACCTGGCAGTTATGTTGTTGGTTATGACTTGAACATTCACAGTGCAATTGAATATCACTGTGAGGTTGGTTACATGTTGAATGGTGAATCGAGACATTCATGTCAAAAAAATGGAGAGTGGTCAGGCCGTGTGCCTACCTGTGAATGTAACTAGCTGAATTTACAATAGTTATCTTCCCCTACTATCCCTATTGCGATTTTTCAATTGAAGTATTCTATGAATTTTTTTCTGGAAAAAAATATTAATCATTTCACTTTTTTAGATGTTGACTGTGGAAAAGTCTTGCCGGTATTGAATGGCGCCGTGGTATACGTCAACAGCACAACTCATTTGGGCAGTGAAATAACATATAGTTGTACGAGAAATTATCGATTGAATGGTGTAACAAGGCGTTATTGTTTAGACAATGGACAGTGGAGTGATGCAACACCCAAATGTGAAGGTATTCGTCGTCATAAAAATAATCTTCGATGGCCTCTTTGCATCATATTTCAGTAAATTCAATTATCCATCTTTTTTCGCTAATCATATGTTAGAAATTCGCTGTGCCGAGCCAATACTTGCTGAACACAGCATACTATCAGTTACTGGCAATGATCGGATGTATGGACGTACATTGATACGCACCGGAACTGCAGAAAATTCAAATACAGGCGCGACCTCGTATAAAATTGGTGCGCTTGCCAAATACCGATGTGAACGTGGCTATAAAGTTGTTGGTGAACCACTTTCCACATGCGAGGACAATGGGAGGTGGAGTGGCGAAGTACCACAATGTGTGTGTGAGTATACAAAAAATTGTGTCTTTACTCCAGATATTTCGAAATTTCCGCAGGATTGTGAGAATATAATTGAATGTCGCAGTGACTCCAACAGCACCCACCTACTGCATCGAAAAATATTCTATCAATAGATTGAAATTAGAAGAGTAATGTTCATATGATTTTGACAGATGTTGACTGTGGAAAACCTGAAGAGGGTCAACACAGTCATTACACATTGACATCCAACGCCACTTATTATGGTGCAGCTGCACTATACGCTTGCGATGGTAATTATGAACTGGATGGATTTGCACGACGTTTATGTTTGGAGAATGGAACATGGAGTTCAGATACACCGATATGTCGTGAAATCCGATGCAAAGACCCAGAAAAAGTGCCACCACTGTCAACGCAAGTGTCAACACATAGTATCGGTGGTGTTTCACATTACAGTTGCCCCCGTGGTTTCTATTTGGAAGGTAATGCAACAAGAATCTGTTTACAAAATGGATCGTGGAGTGGATCGATGCCAGCATGTTTTGGTAAGCGTGAAAACAATTTAACATAATACATGAGAACCAAACAATTATTCGAAAGAAGTATTGAGAGATGATAATTCGTTTTGCTTATTCTCTTGTAGCTATGGATTGTAAGCATCCGGGCTCGATAGACAATGGTAGAGTTATCGTAGTGAACGGATCGACTTTGTTCGGTGGCGCTGCTGAATATCATTGTTTACCACAGTATGAAAGAGTGGGACCATTCCTCAGGAAATGCTTGGACTCTGGATTGTGGAGCGGCGATGAACCAAAATGCGAAAGTAAGTGTGTGCTATCAATTTTCCCACTTGTTATTGCATAACTTCATTGCATTGAGTGAACAATTGAACACATATCCGATGCCGCTTCCATAATATGTTATTTTATTCCGCTAAACATTTCGTTCTTCTATTTACAGTGGTGTCGAATGAGATCGCTGAAGCTCAGGGTGTTGGTACAAGTGTCGGTATTGGCGCTGGCGTGATTGTTTTCATTTTGTTGATTCTCGGACTGGTGTACTTAAGATTGTAAGTCAACTCACAGAGAAGTATTATAATACACGCACCTCGTTCTTATAACCCACTCGCCCATTCTTAAATCTATTTCGTTCCTGTATATTCGATTGAACATTTTCAGACGAAAAGCAACGCCTGTGAAAAATACGGAAAATGTTCAAGCAGCAGAAAGAAAAGAAGATCAAAATGCAGCAGTGATGTCTTATGCTAGTTTGAATGATGGTACAAATAATCGAATGTATGAAAATGTGCCAGAAGATGGTTTATATGATAATCCATATAGCGGCAGCGGAAGTGCTTATGGGTAAGATCATGATTGATTCAATAGAATTGCTCCAATGATATGCATTGACTCGATTAAATTGAAAATTACGACAAGATTGGCAGCTGCAAGCAAGAATTATAGTTTCATGTACAATGATTATTACTGCTTTCAATACAAACTTTTTTCTCAGGTATGGTGGCCATACTGGTAGAAGAACATACCATAGGTCAGGTCATTATGAAGCCGAGCCTGTACCAAGGAACGGTATCACCATTAATGGCGTTTCAGTTCGATAATCTTCTTAGAGGCAGAAAATTTAGAAGGACAAGACAAATATTGGAAGTTATTCAAAGCATCATCTATTATTTATAAAATTATAATGAGCATGAATAATAATTCTTCACAATTCATAGAAATCAAGAACATATGTATATACATATACACTATCCGAGAACGATGGAGAGAGAATAATTTTTCTCTACTCCATTATAATAAGTTTCATTTCGGTACAATGCACCGGAGCTTGTATGATTCTGTAAATAGTCATTAAATATCACATTTTATATAGGTATAGGATCAAATTTAAGATATCCAAATGTCTATAGATTGTTATCTTCCTTTGCATAGAAATTACACATTCTAGTTTAGGAATATTAGCGCGATGTATGATGAATGTATAAGTTTACGTTCCAATACTACTTTTATAATGTTTGTGTTCAATTTCGTGCATAAGAGAAAATGAGAGTGAACATCATTGAACCAGTTATTGACTCCTTAATGTAGAGTCTCTATGATGGTTAAATAAAATTCTAAACGTAAATCTTGATGAGTTTGAATTGTGTGGGTGGATTTGTAGAGTAACTATTTGGAATATAAGCGGCAAAATTTATTCCTCTCACATAGTATTTTATTAGAGAAAAACGAAAAAAAGATTCTGATTTGGTTGTTCCATCGACGATTCCATTGTGGCATTACAGATTATTCTAATTTCCAACGAATACTGCTTCACTTGTCCTCAATATACAAATATAAGATCAGAGACTGCAATTACATTTATGAAATTGGCAAGATTTCCAAATCAGTATGGCAATAGTCTCAATATAGTAACCATATATGGCTATGAAACACGTTTGCAAGTTAATATTGCCATATACGGTAGCAGAATATAAAATGCGAATCTGGAGCTCAATAACTCAAAATTAATTGCTTTACATAATTTCACACGTCCCGTCACAAAAGAAACTCATTTTGACCGTCAGCATCATAACCTCGCTACATACTACCCAATAAATTACGCATACATTTTTGCATCATGGAATGATTAAAAGAAATGCATCGATCCATATAGTGAATTTGAAAAAATCCAATATTCGTTTCCGTTGACTGTTGGTGCTCTGAATCGAACATCAAGATGAATTTTCATCAAGTTAACATGAACTCTGGTCAGGTAACCAATCTGAACACTTCATCCAAAATAGCAGACAATCGTATTGGTTAATTCCCAACTAACGCCGTCCAGTGGAAAGAGACCCATTTCTATTCTCGGATAAATCCAAGATGTCGGATTAGTTGTTGAATATTTCGCCAGATGTCGTCGCTTTGGTTTGCTTCTGCTGTGTTGTCTATCTTCCTCACTCTCGGGTGTGGTAGTGAATGGCGAATATCATATGGGCTCAGTAAGTCAATTGTGATTCATAGTTTTGGATGCAGGTGAACATTCTCATAGATTTTCATAATATCATCGAATTCCATTACTGATTGTAATAAACGAAATCACGTAAGTAAGGTTAAGAAAAACTCGTAAATATTTCAAGTGTATATAAATACTATTATTGGATATGTTTTTATTAATTCGTGGATATTAGAACACGATGAATTGTAAAATGTCGGCAGAACTTTTTTGACAGATGATTGTTGCTCTGTTTTTTCGAAATATTCAGTATCTTCTCATCGTCAATATGAAGACATTACAATTTACATTCGTGTACCTTTGATGTTCTATTCCTTTTCTTTTATTGTGATTCTTTTCATTCGTAGATTGTCCTACTCGACATAGATTGCCCTCGGGTAGAAAATAAACAACTCGTATCTATCTTTATCCGTATGAAACTTGTGAGTACATCGCTATATTCCGCCATTGAATTCGTGTACTTGTCCATACTTTTGTACAAATTTGTAACACAGACGTAAATTGAATGTGAGAATGTGCATCAAGGATGTTGACTGCATTATTGTGACCTAAACTGCGTATTGGAAAGTATGTTGAAACATTTCTTGATTTTTCATTCCGTTTTAGCAACTGATTTAATTTAACTCTCTGATATAAAGTTCAACGCCATCCTGATCGTGAGTATACTTTAAAAAATGCTGACTCTCGTGTTTACTCTGACTCATCGCGCTTCACGAATTCAGTTCTTACTTTCCATTTTATTTTTCCTTTTTTTTTCGCGTCACAAAGAAACTTGGGAACTCAGCTGTAGTTGGTAACCCGCATACAGACGTGAGCTAGTGGAATTTTTTCGTCCTTCATATTTTTGGCATTTTGTTATTTATATTATTATCAACAAATACGTGATCCCCGTATAAATATGACCCCATGTCAAGGTCGTCTATGTCTTAGCAGTGATCCATCAGCCTCCATAATTCCAATTTTGTCAGGACTAGTCTCATCTCCTATAATATTGATAGCTAGACAATCTGTATGTTTATTTACATATCATTTTTTAAATTCTAGATAAAAATGTCTGCCCGTAAAACAGCTGGTCGTCGTGCGACAACGAAAAAACGTGCACAACGTGCAACTTCCAATGTATTTGCTATGTTTGATCAAGCACAAATAGCAGAATTTAAAGAAGCATTCAACATGATTGATCACAGCCACGATGGATTCATCGATAAAGAAGATCTCCATGACATGCTTGCGTCTCTCGGTATAGAAAACGATTGCTTTCATTTTAAAGTTCCTTCGATATTTCGAATAATTTCGAGTAGCGTCTTTGACTATTCCTGTTAATGAGGAAGTTAGAAGATCTAATGTTGATATTCGACTGAATAGTATCATCTTTGTACATCGTAGGTAAGAATCCAACTGACGAATATCTTGAAAGCATGATGAATGAAGCACCTGGACCGATCAATTTCACCATGTTTTTAACCTTATTTGGTGAACGACTTCAAGGAACTGATCCAGAAGACGTAATTAAGAACGCGTTTGGTTGTTTCGATGAAGAAAACACTGGGCATATTAATGAAGAACGTCTTCGTGAACTGTTGACAACAATGGGTGACAGGTAGGAACTGCTCACGAAGAAAACTCATTAATATGAATCATTGAGAACTGAAAATTAATTTGTAGTTATATTTCCTCGTTCATGTCCAGATTCACCGACGATGATGTCGATGAAATGTATCGGGAAGCTCCAATCAAGGGGTCCATGTTTGATTATTTGGAGTTCACTAGGATTCTCAAACATGGCGCTAAAGACAAGGATGAGCAGTAAAGAATCAGGACGTGCAAGGAAATATTATCAATTTACATTCGCCGTTCGTTTCCGTTTGTCTTTTCTCCGCTTATATATCTGGGAGCAGTAGAATCGTTTCATTTTTTATGATTTGTACTTCCAATAACAGAAGATAATTTGGAAATGCATCGGGGGTGGGAAAAATTCAATTTTGTAGCACCAAATGAAGTTGAACGTGACGACAATGATACTGAACGTGCATTTTTCTCATTTTTGAGATCCAAATTATTCTCGACAACGTAATGGATTGCATTTCTTTTGATTATCCTCTCTGCTTTTTTAGTATAATTTTGGTTGCTTTGAATACCCGAATACTATAATCGAGTATTTAATCGTGTCGAAGTACCCTCTCATTACCAATAAATACAGCAAATGAATTGCAAAAAAAAGATTGATAAAGTTATGAATGTTATTGGTGAATTTATCATTGAATATCAACCACAGATTACATGTAAAAATATATTATTATTATTA
>JABMBR010000974.1:0-89291 GCA_018881525.1 Meteorus sp. PSUC_FEM 10030008
GATATTTCCTTGACTGCCACAATGTCCCCAGATTACCATGCAATATAGTAATTTTTCTAGCGATTTGACGTTAAAATTTAATCGAAAATTCTCTCAGTGTATAGTTATAGAGAGTGATAAATTGAATAATGCGAGCGAAAAAATTCTTATAATGTACCGTTATAATTTTTTAGATAAATTCAATGGAAAATTCAAGCAGTTGAATATCTCCAGCATAGACAATTCAAGCAACGCATGGAGAATTATTCTTCATCATGATTAACGCTGTATCTTTTCGATAAAACAACTCACGATTATTTCGTGACGAGTTAGTATCTTGATTACGACATCCCACGTGCTCCTGACATATCCTCGATTGTTCCAATTGTGGACAGTGCTTTCCGCCGTTTTGTTTAGATTGCGTGACCACTCGTATTCTAGTTTGTATACCAACTCCACACTGGTTATCGCACGCTGACCACGTTCCCCAATCACTCACCACGCAATCCACCACTGAAAATAAAATGTCATAATCTGATAAATAATTGTAAGCTGATAAATCATATCTAATTGTGATGGGTTATCATTTACCAACTGGAATCACAGAAAGAATTTTTTTCCATCATAAATTAAATGTTGAAAAAATTGTTTTGAGATAAAAAATGAAGATAAGGAGATTATTTATGCATAATTGTGACAAATGTAATTTCGAAATTCATTTGGGAGTGTTAAAACTACAGAATTAGTCAAATTGTGGAAATTGAAACTAGGTGAAGGACGATTATATTCGTTGGATAAATAGAATAATAATATTTCATAACAAAGTTATTATTAGAATATACTCCGACATTGGAAATGTAAATCATCTGTATATCATTAATAATTTATATCGCTGCCTTCGTTCATCAATAGGATTATAGAGAACACAAGAGTAAATATAGAAACCAGAGTGGGTATTAACTCACGAACTACTTCGTCGTGGCTGGTGACAAAGTTATATGAATATACAGCGCAGTCGTCTCATATAGTTAATAACTTCGAATCAAGTCTTGAAAATTATGTCAGTCCCCAAGTACTCACTATGTAATTGCATTCAATGCCAATTCTCTATTTCAACGTTGATGTTATTCATGTTTTTGTTTAACTGAATTTATGCGGGAACGTATGAGAACGTGAGGAAAATTTAGATTCAGTTTTGGGATTGTTCTTTGGGAATTTGGTATTGATATAACATTGATGCCAAGTTTTTGATGATATGTAAAAATGGATATTGAATATAAATATAATTTTTTGAAAAAATTGTGCAGTTTGGCTTGGGTTGATTGATGAATTAGTGTTAACGTGAATTGGTAACAACTTGTATACTACGATTTATCAAAGTGAGAAAAGTTTGATTGCTTTTTTTTTCTTGGTGACCCACTTGAGACGTGGAATTGAGTCTACCGGATTTACACTTTCCCTTCCTATCTTATCATTTCTTTCCCGACTTATTTTCGTGAATTTTTTTTCGCTTGATTATCTTTTCTTCTTTTCTTTTCTACTTTTTTTCCATCAATATCTTCGGGAACTTTAACTGCACTAATGTAAGAGTGTCTGGGATTTTTTATTGTTCTTTTATTTTCAGAGATCTCATTATTGAGCATTTGTTTCATTGTCTATTGTCAATTGTCCTTTTATATAACTTTGTTTTGTCGCAATCCAAATGGAGATTGATGGGTTGAGAGTAATTGTGAAAGAAAATGAAGATGGAAAAGAGGTTTGTGATGTAATCTCGAAGCTTTGGTACCAACACGAATTTCAATCAAAAGAAAATGTTTTTTCTTCGCTTTGAGTTCAGTAATTGTCACCTCTTAATTTTTGATTTTTTTTTCTTCTTCAATATTTCCCTCTTTTTGCTACGTTGTGGATTTCGACACTCTACTATCAATGCAATTCTCTCTGTTGGAATAAACCTCTGTCATAGACGCCATTGATTCGACGATCACTCTTCCGGATAGAAGACTTCTACCAACCAAAGGCGCATGTAGGAACAAAATTGTGGAACGAAAAAAAAAGACACTCAATCAGATGAAAAAAGAAAAGCGAAGGAGTAAGAAAGTGAGGATTTGCAGCCGCTTTTCTCACACTATTTCACTTCCATGTGGTATTATCCCTGTTGAAATTGATTTCAGCAGCCTTACGAAGTAATATTGAAGCACATTGACATATCGGTGTGGCTTTCGTCCATGTGATAGATTATGTCAGCGTTTTAGTACAAATAATCTGAAGTAAAATGAATAATCCAATAATTGAATTTATATTCGTAACATTTTTCTATCGATCACATTAAATTTCTTCTCGAATGGAAAAATAATTTGATTTCATTAAATCGATTGAGTAATTCGGTGAAATTCAATTGACTGATCGGAAAATAATTTAATATTTCTCATAATATCGACATTATTGTTTTCAATTTTGAGTTATCCAGTCTCAATGACACTTTCGAACTCCCCCTGAGCGAATTCAAATAAAAATTATGTAGGATTGTAATGATTCGTCGAGAATAATTGAAGAGCCAAATGGAATTCCAATTCAGACAACTGCTCGAAGAATTCAGAGTAATAACATCAACCGGGATGAGAATAAAAAATTTCATTCTCATTTGAAATAAATTGGAGAATTCGAGGAAAAAATTTGGAGAAAAGAATAATAAATTAATGCAAAGTTGAATTAATGCTGTGTATAGAAAGGAGCAGGTTACCCACGAATTGTGGTAAGCCTTATAACCACGGTGTGAAAAATATTAATGGTTCTCCTCTTTTTCCTTCTTTCACCACTTTTACGTAAACCCATATACATATGTGGTTGCAAGGATTTATCGTCGTATGCAAGACACATGGATGGTTTCAGAGGATATATCGAGGCGTTGATCCTGTGCGCTCCATTTCTTCAGCATTCCAGACTGTTCGTTTCTATCTTTTTGCTCATGTATCTTTTCACCCTCTTCACCATCCTCCCATTCTTATTTCTCTTTTCATGTTTCGCCCCCTTGGTGAATTGAGGGGGCATAAATAAACCCGAAATACTCTTTTACCATTGCCGGAAGGCATTTTATATACCACAAGACGAGTGAGGAATAAAATTGTGAGATCCACGGTTGAATTGACTTGTCTTTATTAGATGTTAAAATTTACGATGATGGGAAATAGAAAGAGAGTTTTTATGTTTGTGGATTAATAATGAAAAATATTGGGATTAATATCAATTTATTTCATCATATGCTGTTCACAATTGTTATGTGTTTGTGTAGTGCAATTTTCCTTTTTTGTATATGATTAATTTAAAGCTGTTTAATTGCGAAAGTGATCAGTGTGAAAAATTTGGAAATTTGCCGAAATCATGAATTTATATTTGCCGATACTGCGATCGACAGAAATAAATTTTCATTCAGTTGGGAAATGGATCAAACTTTTATTAGAAAATATTGTCGTCATTTAACTTTCATGATACAATTCAGGAAATTTGTTCTCCATTTCCTGTTTACGACCACTCACATTTCTTCAATTCCCTTTCAACATTCATTTAGATTGAAAATATTGAGTAATTGAAAAATGTAAGTTATTAATATTAGTGATTGAAAATTTGAACGTGTTATGTTGCTTTTTTTCTTTCTAATTTGAGTTTCCATATCGTTTCAAGGACTTTTAATTACATAAGTGATAGGAAACGCCATGCATATCGCATGATATTGATATCGATTCAGTTTGAATATGAGTATTTGTGCACGCTGTATCTGTGCCACTTCAACAATGATTTGTGCACTCGATGTTTTTTACAACTCGTGATTTTATTCAACTGGACTAATGGGAATTGACGTATTGAAAATTGGATTGGACAGGAAGTGTGGTGTGTTGGAAGAATGAAAAACACTTCATTCCAAATCAATGTGATGTGTAATGGGGTCAGAAGCTACAGACTTGTTCGTAAATTATTTTTTATTCTTTCTGTAAATTCACCACTTTTATCGATACTTCATCATCAGAATTTTAATAACTTCCTGTTTGATCTTTCAAAGATTTTAATTTTTATCTATCGAGAGAAAATCCGTTTATATCAGTTTCTGTCAGAATTTTCGAGTGATTCATCAACGCTCAAGTGCACGTCCATCACTTTCACTTTATTGGTTTCGTTTGATACTCACCACTACAAGTCTCTCGAAAATCGTCACAACAATCGTTGAGCTTGAGGCATGCATGGTCACAATAGCATGGTTTATCCTTTGGAGTCTCAATAATTGCATTGGGTGATGCTTTTTGTATGACACATCCTGAATCGCGTCCTTGGCAGCACAATTTTGCTGTTTTGCAACTACCACCGACGCTTGTGTCCACGAGGGACATTATCGCGATGGCGATATATTGCACGAGTGCTAATTTCATGTCTCCGGAAGAAAAATGTTCACAAGTGGAGTGAAATGAAAATGAAATAGATGAAAGAAAGAAATGTGATTGATTTTTAATCAAGTTTATTCAATTATTAGGATTTCTATTTGTTCGAGGTCATTCTATGATTGACTGTAGCAATTTTCTCTGAGTTCGATAGTCATTATGATTATTTATCACTATGTCACTTTGTGATATTTTGTTTGGTTATTTTATGCAAGTAATTTATTCATATGACAGGTTCATTATTCACCAACTTCATTTGCACTTGATGAATTCATTAAAATATTTAATTTACACTTTTAGAAAGAACGAGACATAGTTTTATTGTAACATATGAATTATTCATGAAACAATTGTCAGAAACATTTAAAAATTCTTAATTTTGTATTTATCAAGTTATGGATTGACAATCATTATTATTTCAATGAGGGGAGATTCGATTATTTCGGAAATAAATACAGAAACAACAATACGAGTATTGTGTGAGTTTAGAAGTTTAGAACTATTTTCCAACTATAGCGAAATTTAAATTTCGTGACTATTCAGCATGAAATGAATGTTTAATATTTTTCCCTCCACTGATTCACGTTTAGTGAACAATAATGTGACACTTTCTTACATCTGGTTACTGCTCGCGAACCGGTCACGTCAGTAAGCTTGTTCAACATTAGTTTCGTCTTTACTGTGCGAATCCTCGCACCGACGTGAACCGACTAAACTCGATCCCCACGATGTTTTGCACCCCTCGTTCGCCCTCTGTTACAGCTGCGGCGCATGCTCTACCTCTCGAATGTTTCAACTATCATTGAAGAATATTTTATAGTGAAATTTTTATGATAAATTGTTCTTCCACATGTATGAAGTTGACACAGAGGGAATATATTAAAGAAGAGGACTAAACTGGAACTTTAAGAAAGGTCTGTTATGTTTTCGCGTATCCAAAATATCAAATCTTCGAGTTTATTGTCTCGGGTTTCAAATTGATTGTCACAAAATAATTTATTCCGTGTCGATTTGGAGTGGAAATTTTATAGAAAATGATTGTTGTCTTTCATTGAAAATAAATTCACCGATATTGATACGTCAAATGTACTATATGCGTGAATTTTTATAATTTTAGGTTCAACCCCCCGTTTATATCTCGACGACGTATGAAATGTCAGTCATCAATCCATTGATGCCGCAATAAATTTAATGCGGACAAAGACGCTTTTAGCGCTGATATTGTCAGCAAAGAAGTCATATCCATATTTTCCATTCTGTATAAACGTGTTTCAACAGAAAATGACAATTTCATCGCTTGCGGCTAATTTACTACTCGCATAATACTGGTGATTAATACAACTGGGCGTTCATTTGATGATGGAGGGATTGCGGTTATATGAAAATGGTAATAACATGCCAAAATGTTTGTGGTGATTGCCCTAGTCATTTTGAACAGCCCCAGAAAATGTGTGACAATAACAGATTGGAAAGTAATTGTTTTCTGGATGGAAGAGTTACCTCAAAAATTATTTTCTCTGTCAAAAATTAGTGGGATATCAACTGTCTTTGACGAATAATTGAATCATATTTTTGAAAACATTGTACAATCTTTATAGTTTGACTTCGTAACTGTTATAGACTCCGCTGAAATTTCGAGTGCACTGGATGGCGGATTATAGTAGAGATCTCAAGAATGAATGATCTCGCGTATTGTTTGATTAAATTCTTGTATATGCTATTGGATATTGACAGCCAGAGTAAATACTACGGGTGGTGACGTGATAGTCGTTAGAATATTTTTCTTTTCAATATATAATGACCGCTTGAGATTAGCAAGCTGGTCTGTCAAACGTCGTAAGATTCTTAGAGAACTTCTCTATCTTACCGATGGATTCATATATCTTAATACTAAATTGAGGTCGAATACTGACATTTAATACTGATATTGAATACTGAAGTTAAATACTGAGATTCAAGTGATATGTTTCGGGATAGCGCGAACGCAGTCCCGACTACCAAAAATTTTACGCCCGAGATATCCACATTAGGGATATTCGCAAGGGTCAGCTCGACCGTAGTGCAATGGAAGAGCCTCGCCCTGGAGGAACCGCCTTCATGATCACGGTAACCTCTGCGCCAGGTAAGTATGCTTTAGCTCATGTTACAACGGTTTGTATAAGTTTTCGAACCACTCTACGTGTATGAGAAAAGTTCTATTGTGCGCCGTCAGGCGGTAGTATGAGGAACTAAGTAGGTCGCTAAGATCTCCACTTGGCGGGATATATATGAACAAAAGTCGTGGGGAGATGTAGATTAAGCTAATTTTTTCAATTCCTGTGAATGCATTTTCCCCTCATTATAAATATATACCTATTCGAGACATGACTGGAGTTCTTAACATTCCAGTAAATTATGCTGATTTTATTTCTATTATCGAACGTCTTGCGCCTGCATAGTGATGGCTGAAGTAATCATATATTATATTATATTATCTTCACTGCTGCGCAGTAGGATTTATTAATGTAGAAATATTGGTTTTCGTGGAAAAAATTGGAAATGACAGTTGTACAGCTCATCAATCAACTCATATTCCATTCCAGCACGAAGATTCGAATTATAAATGAATTGGATGATCAATAAATTAGTGTTCACATTTGGTTGAATGATTTTTTTTAGAAATTTAGTCAAAGATGATATGATCTATACTATTTTATATTTTAATCTATTTATTTTCAGAGGTATTATTGCGAAAATATTCATTCCATAACCTGTGCGTGCAAAAGTGAAATATCCTGTTCATGTATGTATTGATGTGTAAATGAAAGTTATTTATTTTGGATTCGTTAATATCTCGTATGCTGAAATTATGTTTTGAATTTGTGTAATTGAGGTAATAAAATTTCGACCATCAATGTTAATTGAGTTTCTGACGAAATTTCGAGAGCTGTGTTGTTAGCATTTTAAATTGAACAGAAGTAATACAAATAACATGATTTCATGGAAAAGGAATATATAGTTATCATACCTATATATGGTATACAAATAATTATATCAATATGAAACGCTTTCAACTGTGTTTACAGTTGTAATATTGAAACAAAAATTAAGCACTTCGTAGTATTCAAATCTGGGACAGTTTATTATGGGGATAACTGATGAAACGGTATGCTGTCTCTCACTAACTGTATCACTACTACAATTTGAATTAGAGGATCATAGTTGATTGGTGAAAGCTACGAGTTAGTGAAAACCGTTGGAGTGCTTATGATTAAGTTATATTGCTTCGGGATAGCGCGAACGCAGTCCCGACTACCAAAAATTTTACGCCCGAGATATCCACATTAGGGATATTCGCAAGGGTCAGCTCGACCGAAGTGCAATGGAAGAGCCTCGCCCTGGAGGAACCGCCTTCATGATCACGGTAACCTCTGCGCCAGGTAAGTATGCTTTAGCAAGGTCTAGATGCTTTCTTGAGCATTCCTCGAAGAGTTTACGTTGACGAGAAACGAAAGTGGTGGTGACCTCCAGTGACCAAATCCCAAATTAAATTCACCCTTTTGAGCTACGACATTGTCAGGAATGGAACTTATTCAAACGGTTCATTTCATTTTTCATACAAAAACGCAATATCATTTATGCAGCATCCTCAACATATTCCAATCATTGTTGTGGTTGGTTGGAGAGTAGAATTTTCGCGTGGTTAGTTTTCATACTTTAAATTGAAATTCTAATTGGAATGTCATAACCACAACTCAATACTCATTATATGACTAAAAACCTGCAGAGGAAATGGCCAACGAATATTTCAAACTTTCTCATGATGACGCAGAAAAAAAAAGTACGAGTTGATCGACAAGCTCCTTTTGTTTATTACTAGCAAATGATTTTCCTAGCAATATTCCATAATGGAACCAATCATTTGCATAGCACTTTCCTCATTAATTTCCGTGTAGACAATGTTATCGTTCATAATGAAAAGTTTTTTTATAATTTTATCGATAATGACACCGCTTTGACAATGTTTTCATTGGTTGCTCATGCAGAGAATTTACCACAACTATTTTCACTTTGAAATCGTTTTCTCGATACTGCTGCGTCTTCAAAGTTTCGAAATTATAATTGCACTATTATGCACGACTACATGCAGATCGAATACATGTTTACCAGGGGTGATTTTGCATCCGGGAATATCCTCTCATTTATGTGCTTCATTCAGCGTATGAAACAAGATATCTCGTATCATGAATATTGATTAATCAATGAGATGGATGAAAATCAGTAGAATTGTTCCATGGCTGAACGATTGAGTAACAAATCCTCTTCGATATTCGAATACTGGTTTTATTCCTTTTTTCCCATTATGGAAACCAACAGAATTGACGATATAGTCTAAAAGTGGAGTCGAGGATTGGAAACTGAATATTTTCTATTGAAGGAACATGAAATCTCACATTTTCAGGGATTTATACTGTTTATTAAATTAATTAATATTTTAAGTAACTTCTGTAGCGTATAATATAAAGTACAAACAAGTAGAAGACTTATAGAAGATATTTCCAAGGAACTTTATAAACAGTGTACGAAGGGATGCTAATACAATCCGATTACATCAATGGCAAATCATAGTAAGTGGTTTACGTGTGAGGGGTTCAGAAGAAGAATGAAAATATAGGAAAGATTTCAGATTCACTCAGACTTTGCAAGCACATCAAATTAATAAATTAATCTTCTTTTGTTCGTACTACTTCTTCAGATGTGGTTACTTTGAATTAATGAATTTATTCGATTGATGAATAAATAGAGGAATAAATAAATCGTGCGGGATACTGTTGGGATAATGATAGGTCATGTATAAACGTAGAGAACAAGAGTGTTCAAAGATAAATATGAAGTGGTATTCAAACTAGTTAAAATATGGAATTTAGTTTATCTAGTTACTATACGTAGCACTGATACACATGCAGAAGAACAATACATACATCGAATCGATCAAAAGAAATATCTGATGTTCAGATCATCATCATTATGATGCTAAGCTCATGATTATTTTCTGTTCTAAAATCTCGAGCATGTAAGCAATTGGTAACTTTTGGCATAGTTGAAACTATGTTATGATATAACTATGTTATAATCAGGTACGTTAATAGTCAAATTTAATTGATTTCTATGCTAAATCATTGGATAACGATAACGATTGGAATGATAACGATCATATATGGAATATTGTAGAGATGATGAGGCAGCTACGTCGAATTACTCAGTGTATAGATTTGTAAATATTTTTAGATTAGTTCACGTTGCAAGAGGGATTAATTCTTGAGGGTAGCTAAGACTCTACTCCCACGATTAAAGCTCTTCGGCTAGAGAGCCTATAAATTAGAGGCTAGGTATAGAACTTAAGTATTAATTAGTATGTTTCGGGATAGCGCGAACGCAGTCCCGACTAACAAAAATTATACGCCCGAGATATCCACATTAGGGATATTCGCAAGGGTCAGCTCGACCGAAGTGCAATGGAAGAGCCTCGCCCTGGAGGAACCGCCTTCATGATCACGGTAACCTCTGCGCCAGGTAAGTATGCTTCAGCAGAGTATGCATGTGCTTCTAATACTTTTCCGTGCATTCGAGCGTGTGAGAATGAGTGTAACCATGCGCGTAGTCACGGCAATTCAATGAACTAATAGTCCGATTGAAATCCTGCTCGGTCGAACGCGACGCGCGCATTCTCGCACTGACATTTCATTCGCTCAAACGATACAGAGTATAGATATAAATTCATGAGTACACACAGGTTCTACTATCGCAATAATTTGAATTCTAATAAATACTTTGAGCTTTTCCTAACAGTTTGCAATTATCAACTTGTTGAATTATTCAACCATGCGATGGTATCGACTTCTGAAAACAAACTTTCGGATTTGTAAAATTATTTGTTAATATACACGAACCAACCGTTCTACGAATTTGATTTTCATTCATAATTCCGTGATTGTTCAATTGTATTGTAAATATTTGATGAAACCATATCGCGATATGAACTTTCAAAAAATACTTTCATGTTACTCTGATTTTTTTTCTATCAACCTGGATAGTAATAATTAATCTTGGATAAAAATTTGCTCTGCTCTCCAATCATAACAATCAGACAAATCCTCCCTCTTACCCTTCACGTTGTACTACAATGAAAAGAATTATGACGAACCACTTCATCGAATCTCCATTTTCAGCTCTACGATTTTCCAGCTTTGTCTATTTACTCTGCACACATTGACGATCAACTATAATTCCAACTCGCCACCATATATACCAACCAAATCGAAATTTTAACCAATTCAATCAATATCCCACCCGAATTCAATCCAAAAATCTTAAAACTAATCAACACTCAGGTCATCAAATTCAACTCAATTATTCCTTTCCCACCATTCACTTCTATTGTCGCACACTTATTCCAAATGAATAATCACCTTCTGTTTTATTTGCTACTTCAAATTTTTCTCCTCCGCATTGATACATGTTCCATCCACTAAAACAACGATTTCCACTTCACTTTCATGTACAAATTCAATTTGATTACGAATTCTATTAATTTCATCTTCCAATTTCAATTTGCACAGAACTCAACTGAGGATTATCATGATAAAGAGGTAAATATGTGCCCCAAACTAAAGAGAGCAGTTTGCGTTGGGATACTCGACCTCGATTCAATGGACTGTAAATAATCGACCGCGAGTTACATCATAGTCCGTCGTGGCTAAGTAGACTAAAGAATATATATATTCAAGTGAATCTATGGGTGGTTGTGTAAGAGGTTAAGGGTTTGGGATGATGGTAGGAAGGGATTCACGTGAAATACACTCTCGCCCAAAGAGATATATATACATCACGTATAACACAAATGCCGCATATATTGCAGAATAAAGCGCGCAAGGTTGAAACTGTATGTGCCGCGTCGAGGCGCATCCGCCGTTAACATGTGTTTTCACACCTTGTCGCCGACGAAACAAATAGTTTGGGCGAGTGGAGGTGTGTTTCCCAGACGCTTATACTACGCAAGATTAATGGCATTCGCTCAACGGAAAATGGCGCGTCACAGGCCTGAGAATGTGATGGTGAGAATTGTCCGGAAGAAGAGAAAAAAAAAATGGAATGGATGAGGATAGAAAAACGATGAAAAAATAAACATGGGAGGGTAGAGAGTGTGCGTTCATGTATGTAGGTACCTTGGAGCAGGTTGGAAAATTTAGTAGGAACGTAAGTGTGAGGTACGTCGTTATGGGAAGCGATAATCGAGACAATAATTTTGATTGCGACTATCAAGTAGGAATCACATATCGAATAATTGTTCATAGAATTTTTTTAATGGTGGTTCATGGGATCAATTTGATAATATCACTGGTTATGTAGAGTTAATGAGATTCTTCTTTATTGTATAATTAATTGGTGGGTTTTTAGAATTTTTGTATCAGGAAGAAAATTATTTGTAGGTTAGAAATTGTAGATTTAGAAGTAGATTGATGATGAGGTCTGAGATGAAAGTGGGAGCAGTGTTGTAACGAAATGTTCATCAGGTTATTGTGTGAGAAGATTTTGGGTTGTTGGTTATTCGTTGATACGACAATTCTGCTCTGGGGATTTGAATTCCAGTCATTTGATTTTTGGTATTATTATATCAATGTAGAGCCATTAACACGTCGGTTGATATCTGATAGACGAAAGATGATTTATGTTATTGGTGAGTTTGAAAATTATTCTTGTTATAAATTTAGGGGAATTTGGTTGGGATGAAAAAGTGTCGTATAAGTTATAAATAACGTGGTTTTAATTTTGTGGATGTCGTATAGTGGTAATTATTCATGACTCGGTTGGTGAATATTCTGCGGGAATAATGGATCCGATCGGGGCTTATGTCGAACTTCAAATTAGATGAATAATATATATTCAATCTTTGTTAATGACAAAGTTCCAGTGATGAATTAATGTTTTATATCGTTATCCTCGTAATTAACCAACGCTATAATGGAGGCCACGAAATTTGTTGGTGATTATTAAACGGATGACTTCTACGCTTCAGATATTCCACAAAATTCAATATTTTCCAAATAATTTTTATCTCATTCAATGTAACTGTTCAATTTATATCTTTTTTGCTATGAAAAAGAAATTATTGATGGCTAAAGTTTTGATTATGTCGCCCTATCTACATTTTAACTACATAAATAATAAATTTCATATAAAACAAAAACGAATTGAGTATTCAGGCGATTTCACACTCTCTGATCACGCTTCGGACTAAACTTAATATCCATAAATTAAGATTGAGAAAAAATACGGATCGAATGAAGTTCATTTCGATAATTCTCAGCATAAAATAAAAATTCGATTCCTATGTCTTTGATACTCCTGAATAATAATTTTAAGACTATTGTAACTCTGTTTTCAGAACTGATCCACTGATTATGAGTGAAATTTATTCTTTCATTGATTTAAATAAAGAAAAATATACACCCGCATGCATATGATAATGCAAAAATTATGAAATAATTAGATGCATTCTATATGGATTTGTACGATGTGCTTTATATTGGAATGAGAATTCAAATGACATCAGGTGCAGAGCAAACAGTGAAACGTTGAGCAAAGTTGAAAAACGATGGAGGACTCACTTCCATGCCGTCGTCGAATGAATAATGCATCGTGAATCTGCGAAAGGACGATTTGACTACTGTTGGTGTTCACTGTGATGTCCTATATATCAAGTTCTATTATTGTGCGCGCACGGACATCCAGCAGAATGTTTTTTCAGACAGTCAGTAGCGATAGTAACGTACATATATAAATAGATTCTCTTTGTATACGTATTTCATTTCGCATCAAGTTGAGAACTATCAATTCTACTATGCATTATTTATTGAAATTTATTCAAGATAAAAGAATAAAAATAAATATGGGAAGAAGTTGGTCCAGTATGTATTTAGATTGTTTATTTATGGTAATATTTCATTATTGAATGTGATTTTTAACATCATTAATATGAGGTTAATTAATTTTGTTCTTTCATCTTGTTCCTTCCTACGGTTTTTTACCATCAGGATATTAAATTTATTATGCACAGGAATTAAAATAATTTTTATTTATTCCTCCAATTCATTTTCATTCGCAGTTCTTCATCACTCTTCTTGACATTCAATTTTTTGTAACACTAAAAAAAAGGAGTTTTCAATTCATAAACGTGTTGTTTCTATTCAATTTATATCATCACGATTATTCAATTGTCCAGTTTTGTATTTCTGCAGATTTTTTGAAAGTCTGAAGTGAAAAGAGTCGATGTTAGTTCCTTTCATTTTTTTTTTCCTTGTATATTATCCTGTAAATGTTTTAATGTGTTTACGTTGGAATTAAGAAAAATGAAGTTGCTCGTAGGAATTAGAATTCAAGCGAAAAAATACATAAACGTATTTAATTTGCATGCATACACATATGCGTTATTTTATACCGACCCTTTCAGTCTTTCACGGCTTGGTACTTCTTCATAGAAACCCACCACGTTTTTCCTCTCACAGTATGCATAGACACATTTTCCTTAAAATAAAGTTACTCAACGAGCGAGTGTGCGCCATATACATGTGGTGTTTTTTCGTCACGTGACTCAGGAGTTTCTACTCTTAAGGTTAAGAGAAAAGAATAAAAAAAAGAAAAAAAAAATTTTCAACAAAAAAAACAAAACAAAAAGATAAATCTGCACGTAGCATACCATTCATGAATACGTAAACGTAAGTTAAAAAGTTTGTTTTTCGAGTCTCATAACGGTGCATGTGAGGGTGTGTACGAATTTTAGATGGAATCCTTGGTGAAAGAACTTTGATATTACTGAAGTTCAACGTCATCCAAGTCGTGCATATTTTAAGGTATTTTAAGTTTAGTTTGTGTTCATGATAAACAAATGTAGAGATGTACTGCAATATTGCATTGTGTATTCGAATGTGACTTGGTTATTTTCGAATGTGTGTTTTTATATCTGATATAATGGAGTGATAGATAGAGTGATGTGATGGGTTTATTTGTCAGATTTTGCAATAGTACGAAATGATGCAACAAGTTAAGCAGATAAAAATCAGTCTTTGGAAAAAATTGTGATATAAATTGAGATTTTTATTTTTAGTCGTTTGATCTTTTTACTATTTATAATTATTTTCCGTTTCTCTCCATTATTCAAATTATCATTCATGATTTTGAATTTAGATTTATGTATTGACCGCAGTATTTATCTGTGTCGAAATCTTCCATTTCACTTCTTGAAATCACATTATTGTTATCATATTTCTGGCTTTGTGTGAATCCACTCCCTTCTCACATCATCACTGATGGAAAAATTTTTTTTTCTCTTAATTGAGTTCTAGTGATGTGAATGGAGAGTGATCAGATGAAAAGCAGAGACAAAGATATAAATGATCATCATTAATTGAACAATAACTTCGTTGAAAATGCAGAGAGTGCGGAAGGATTTTCTTCTCTCATTTTGCCAACTCACGAAATATCAGACAAAAGTCACATTCAAGACTTAGAATTTTCCATCGAGTGAAGCTGGAACACTCTGAACAATTAATTTTACCCTTGGTATCCGTGAAGCAAAGAGAAAAGCGAGGAAGAGTTAGAGTGAGAGCAATTTTGTTAGTTGCATTGTTTCCTATTGCGATGTCATCTATTCATGTGATTTTGTAATTTTATTTGTCGCTGTAATTTCATTTGCATGAATTTAGTCACATGTAATATAATACAAAAAGAAAAGTACTCATTTTGTATTCTACCTTCGTTCAATTTAATATTTCAGCCATTCCATTAACTTATTTTATAATAAAATATATAAAATCAATTCGTACTGTTGTTTGAATTTTACATATCTATATTTGCATAAATTTCATGTGAGAAAATTAGTGAAATTGGCAGAACCGAAGAAAAACTCACATAAATCACAAACGTCGATAACCAAACGTGCGTTCATATAAATAGACTTGCTGTGGACATATT
Source organism: Meteorus sp. PSUC_FEM 10030008 (assembly GCA_018881525.1). Classification (NCBI taxonomy): domain Eukaryota; kingdom Metazoa; phylum Arthropoda; class Insecta; order Hymenoptera; family Braconidae; genus Meteorus; species Meteorus sp. PSUC_FEM 10030008. The sequence goes on from JABMBR010000974.1 coordinate 15,417, forward strand.
TCTCTCTTAATATCAGACATAAAAAATTATTCAAATATGTATACTGCGATAAAAAAAACATTCTCAGTTCCCAACTCAATAAAAAAACCCTTTGAGAATCTGATGATATTTCACACTCAATTCAACATACTCGTTTAGAATCTGGAAAAAATCTCGCAAATAACAGAAATAAATTTACGCAAAAATGTGAAAACCAAACTAACATTGATCATTTCTCAAGTACAATTCAAAAGCTCTTCTTTTAGAGTCTTTTGATTCATGCGATATTAACAGTGCCATTAATTTAAAGCTATTGAGAGCAATTAAAAAATTGCAAATCTGTCCATACGTTCATGAAGAATGAAATGAAGAAGGATGAAGAGGACAAAAATGGTGACGAGGTATGAACGGATATATAAGACAGAATTATATACGAGGTGTATATACCTATATGAAACACATCCACTATTCGATTGGCAATTAATCCTTTTATCGTCGCAGCATGACCGCATCGTGGCAGATGTATCCTGTGCACAACTGCTTGGCAAAGACCATCTATATATAAACGACCACAAATCCCCGTTACTTCTGCAGTGTCGTGCGCTCTCATTCGATCGTCGTTCGTAATCCCCTCGTTTTATATATAACGCTCAACGTCATTTCGACGACGACAAGTACCTATTTCTCGACAACTCCATTGCTATGGATGCAGGGGTGTGTGTAGACACGCGGGCACATATAACGTTAGCTGTGAGCGACGTGGTAGAAATGAATGAGTAGCTTGCATTGATATCCCTCACCATATATATTAATCGTGCGATATTACTCACGCTGAAAAAATATCCACTCGTCAAACAATTTGTGATTTGCTGTGGTATGTGTGCATGTAATAAGGGTCGCGTGTTTGTGCACTCGTTTGCGTTCACTCAATATTATGATTGTGGTTTTAAGTGATGGAAAAGAAAAAATATTCAAGCTGAACTCTGCATAAATGACGCAATGCGGTTTTGAGAATGGCATTAGCCTTTGGAATGTTCTGTATAATTTATTCATGTGGAGACAAAGTAATATCTAATTTTGCTGATGGAGGAATATTTGATGATGAGGGATGTTGAAGAAATTTTAACAGACTGTGATGTGAAGTTGAATTGTGATTTATTCGATTATAGAGGGGAATTTGTCCGTTATCATAATAGAAAATGAAGTCTTGATCAATATTAGACGGAAAGATGAATGGAATATTTCACACTGTTGTTTTGGATATGAAAATATAAATTGAGAAGCTCGCAGTGAACTTTTTTGTGTCCTCTTGGGAATTCTCATCGACCCGGAATTGAATCCGTATCTTTTTTTTTAATATTAGTTAAAGAAATATGATATCGAAACTGATATTTATTTTTTTCATTTCCTTTATACCTCGGAGAATCTTACTAAGATTTGACGTATTTCATACGACAATTTTCATTGATATTTTGTTGTTAATAAAATAGATACTAGACGAAATTTATAAATATTATTTGAAACTTGCATTCAGCTACTGCGATTTCAAATTTAATCTGAACATCCGACATCGATACTTAAATTATTCATTTTCTGCTGATTTATCTATTTCACTTGTCTGTTCATTCACGTTACTACATATTTGGTTATATTTTAATTTCAGTTATATTTCGAGATACTTCATGCATGATATATAGAACTGATGTAAATAAATATTCATCGTAAATACTAAAAACATGAATATCGTTTTTCCCACTTCATTAACCCATTGCAATGACCAATGAATTGAAATATTTTCCATTTAATAATCTACAATATAAAATACTTGAAATATTTTAATATTTCGACATTTTCATAACAGTTATTGCCCATAACAATTTTCAGTAAACAATAAAATACTTCACCACTCGATTCCACAATAATGAAATATTGTTTGAATGAATAAATTTTATTATTGAATATTTTCGCATTTTTATGATTGATGAGTCATCAGTGATGACAATTTTTTTTTTATTCTACATTTCATGATAATAAGTGGATGAAATACATGAAATACAGAAATGAATTTCTATACATTAGATATAAAAATGAATTTTTATACGAAATGATAAATTGAGTTATTAATTAAAACGTCAACGTGGCGGGAAAATGTGAGTGTTAATCAGGTCAAGTATTACATATTCTGCAGTAAGAACGTGTACATTTCTTGAGCCGAATACATAACCCCCGGTTGTACCTATACATAAATGTACATATATACCCTAAGTACACGCGCAATATCTGTGTATTAATAGTAAAACAGTGAAACAGACTTGAATGTGTGTTCCACTTCTCCCTTCACATACATTCAAAATATAATTACGTCTTTACCACACTTTGATTTCACCAAAATAATTGAATAACATTGAAAAAAGAAAAATAATTCCACCATACTCGAATTAAATCGTATAATTATTATTTCTCTTGGAATTGATTCGAAAGAGTTCAATTAAGCTCTGAAAAATTCATTGCATTCATCGAGGTGTTCAATTGTTAAATTCATGTGAAATTTATCCGACGTGTAAAAATATTTTCTCAACGAATCATCATCGATAAAATCTGAATTGTGGATTAAACATGGGACGTTTTTTTTTTTTTTTTCAATCATCATTCAACAGCTCCTTACCTTTCATCATGTGGATACACGCAAGTGTGTATACGTGTGAGTGTATATAGATAACTGTATCCAGTGAGTTGTGATGAGTAGACCATAATCGTATATTTTCTACTACAGTTGAATGAGATCTCTTGGGTTGTGTGGAATCGTAGTGCAATGGTGACTTATACCTTTTCCTTCCCATAGGAATATTGCTCGTGCTAACGCAAGTTAGCGTCCCATTACCTCTGGACAGTGGCCAAATTGCGAACGATGCGGAATAACGAGAGCATGTTGAGAGTCCCACGACATATCCTGCATTATATACATTATTATGTGACGGAGAAAAGTCCATAACTCTTTATTTCATTTCAGTTCATTTTAAAATGATGAAAAAAAGTGGTATGAAATATTATTTCACATTGAGTGAAGATATTTTTCGTAAAAATGTTGATCAACTTTCATTATCTCTCCAATATTGTTTCATTAAACATCTAAAAAACTTGAACAATAATTTTAAAGTCATATCAAAAAATTTTGAAATTATTAATAACATTTCTAAAGTACTCCACATTCAATTTTTCGAATACTTTTTTATATATACGAGCGATTGTCTCAGAATCCAATCAACGGATATGTCGTAACTGTAGACAATCGATGCTATCTCATTTATTGTTAAAGAATCACTTGAAATACCGGAAGGGGGTTGAGAAAATGGAAAAAAAGAAGAAAAAATAAAATACCGATGATGGAGAAAGATTGGTATTGAGAAAATAGAGAAGAATGAAAGGAGAAAGAATGGCAAATACACAAAAAACTAATAGAAGATAGACGAAGGTAAACGCATCTAGGTAGAAGAATGAGTTTCGATCGTGCCTGCTTGTCTTTTTTATTTTTTTCTTGTATATACACACGTAGCTTGTGCATTTCCCGTCTATTCTCCTGTTGATAGACAATATGAACGTTGATCTTCATGCAAATATAAACGATTTGATATATAATGGCAATTCACGATGGCAAACATCATTATATCTTTGGCGATTGTAACAAAAGAGTTTGAAAGTGGATTTTTGTTGGTTCATTGCACGTTAAAATCATGTCAATAAATATAAAACAATTTTTTTATTTCTCACACATCAACAAGATACAAAACAATGTCGATGAGCAATTCATCAATGAAATCATTTAAGTATTTTGTTAAAAGATTTTCTACACGAAATTGTTTTATCGAATCTTCCACTAATTCTGATCATTCCAATTTATGAAAACATCTTTCATTATTTTTTTTTTTAATAAATATTTCTACTCATTGAATTTATTATCATAAAATTAATCAATATATTCATGAATGACAGAATTGAGAATAAATATTGATGCATCCAACGTAATCTAACCTAATTCTAAATATTGTGAGACGTGAAGTTATTAATATTAATTTCTTTTCGCACGAATGAAATGAATGTGCAGTAAATATGATTGTGTTGCAGCTGCACAGTGTGAGCATCTCGACTACAATAACACAGAGCGCAATGTACTGTAAGATGTAGCACAACTGGGTTATAGAGCTACATAAAGCGTCATATATGTACATATATCTGCCGTGATGTACGTCCGACTTTGCTCTCATTTCATTTCCCATGCTCGTCATCCGTTCAATCTCTGTGTACAACACTTGAAAACAAGAACGCAAGCTTTCGTGTGCTTTGGTAATTTCGTATCCACCCATGAATACTTCCGTCGATCACTACCAGTGAAATCGCATGGGAGGAGTAGAGAATAATCACATGCATTTCGCCGTTAGATTCAGTAGTTGGACCAGCTGCTGGATGAATATAGGTGTCTATATTTTATGTATGTATATATATATACACGTCCATGCAGCTTCGGGGCTGGTAATGCGGTTGAGCAAGCAAATCTTGAGAAATGTTTAGCAATATGAATATTAAATTTCCTCTAGTGGATATGATGCGTTGGGGAAATTAAAATTATGTAGGAAATAATTGCTCGCTCGTTAAATGAGAAAATAAATGGGCATTTGAATTAAAAGTGGATTTTAAAATGTCGGAAAAGAAAATTTATGAAAGAATTTGGATTATGTTTTACATTTGTAATAAAGATGATGAATTTTAGAGATTTGTAAAATTTTTTTGGATTGAAACTTGTGGAATTGGACAGATTGGAATGTTGATTGGTCAGGATCACATTGATGAATAATTGTCCTGAATGTAGTGCATCATTACATTGATGGAGTCATCATTATTCAAATTCTAACGATCTAAAGTTTGTTGCTTTGACTGGTATTAACTCTACATTAAAAATAAAAGTGAACAACGCAAACTTGAAAAGTTTTTTCATCTTTCTGGTTCCAATTAGCGACGATGTTCCATCGCATGCACTGCTCTTGACAACTTCATGGTACTTATTATTAAGTGAAGTTTAATGGTCACAATAACCTTATAAAAATGGAGAATGGTTTACCCTTTTATTATGAAATCTCAATGTTCGTGACCACAGCTATTGATATTGTTATTTTATTTAATGTTACCGAGAAAGAAAAAACAATTGGGGGTAATAGTGATATTGTTAGTTCTGCTATTTTTCTTCATGTTGATGGCTAAACAATGCAGGAGAATTTGATTGATTTATTGTTACAACTGTGACAATTTTATCAGAATATAAACAGGGACAATCGCCATCCTGGAAAGTATCATCAAACACTGATGTTCATTTTCAAATATAAAAATTGAAAATGACTCCATACATATTGAAAACGAGTTTGGTTTATTTCATGGAGTCAACAGAGTGACTGATTGATTGAACAAAATCAAAAACAAAAATTCCGTCTCTATGTTCAATTCATGGTCATCATCAATTCTATTATTTATTCAATTGGTGATTTTTTATTCTTCCTGTTGACATGCTACAAGTTGAATTGGAAAATCAGTCTACCTTGAATTAAAATTCACTGGAATAAGGCATGAGTAGTTTGCATATGTAGCATGTCAGTCGCATGCAGTCAAATGTATTTCTCTCTGTATATTGTAAACTCAAAGGTTCAAGCTTTTCAATGCCTCCATGTTTATGTACACATGCATGTGATCATTTACATATAACAAGTACCACTGTAAATATGAAACCATCACAGTGTGCATCACAGTGTTCTCGATAATCAAAGCCCCAAAGGAGAGCCATTTCATCGAGAATCAATAATTACACGCAATGATATTCAAATATATCAAATTTCATAGGTCCATGCTTACATTGGAATTGTTGATTCACCATACAAAGGGAGCAAAAATTAAATGGAAGAACATCGTGTTACTGATATATTTCCGATTCTTGGTAATATGAAACTGTTAATTCTACCTGATGATTTTCCTGTATAAACTTGAGGAAGATCAAACTCAAACACTTTTCTCCTTATATTATACGTTTATATATCAAAAAGACTGCTACTTCAATATTCAGTAAATATAAATAGTTCAAAAACATTACGTTCCACATTAAATGACTCCATAATTCCCAAGTATAATGATTGAAGTTGAAAAGCTGTCAGAATAAGTAAATTGCATCAATGATCAAAGACTTTTTATTCATTACTTTTTCTTTTTCCTCATCATGAAGGTGTGAAAATTTGAATAATTGAGGACTTTATTCCTGCTATGATGATGAAAGGTTGCAAAGTTGTTGGTATTTATTTATAATTGCGAAATATGAGATTAAAAAGAAAACTCTCCACTTTCAAAATGTAATTACATTCACTTTTACATACCCAAATATGAATGTAAACTTCAATCATCTCATTCAAATTGAAAATGTATGAAGAAATGAAAATATAATGTGTGAAATTGGAAAAAATATTTCTTTATCACTTTCTCAAATTAAAAATGATGTTATGCTTGGTTCGAACTCGAACACGAAGCATTTGACACAATTGAGTTGGTTTCCCTATCTACGTACAAATACATAGTTCCATACTTATCGTTTCTCTTCGTATTTTCAAGTAACTCACGTGCATATATACGTGAGAATTCAACCCTTTCTGTGTTCAATATAACACCGGACGTGATAGTATTGGCTGGAGTACTGAGAACCAATAATCCTTTATTGCCCAGCTTCCAAGTCTCACAGCCATCTTAATTTTTACGATGCCACTACGAATGAAACTTTGCAGGAAGTTACTTTGCTCATTCGTTTCATCCCTGTTGCACTCCGTTCTCTATCTTTGTCTCTATCCACACAGCTCTTCGTTCCGTTTTATATATATATTTCTTTGTGTGTTTGTATTTCTTATTCTCTGTTACGTCCTGCGCGTTTTTCTTTGCCAGATCCGATTATCAATTCCATAGCAATGTCTCTCCCATGAGTACAACTCGAATAGTATAACGTATATGAGACAATGGTTGAGATAGAATTTTAGACAAGATCTGTTAAATGAATTGGACAGATTATATTATTTAGTTTATTTTCCTTTTTTTTTTAGTGTGAAGCTGTTGGTGAGTATGAAATAATGATACAGTAGAAGTTCCCAGGGAAATCATGGCATACAATTCAATACATTTATCATTTTATTATTATTTGTATTGTTTATAAAAATGAAATATTGTTTCATGAACATGTTTGTGAGTATGATGTGATGAATGAACAAAATGTAGAAAGACAATGGAAGATTGAAACATTTTAATCTTTGTGTATATGTGCTTAATGCATGTGCTATCCAATCAGAGAATTGAAACATTAATGAATAGAATTGGGTTTTTGTTTTAATATTTGTACTGGATCATTATTCAGGGATTGGAATACAAAGATAAAAAGGATTAATGATGTTTTATATTACAATAGAAATGAGCATGAAGTGAGGATAAAAAAAAATGTCGAAATAATTAATGTTGATATTCCTTTGTTTCGTTAATTTTTCTTTTTCGCTAATGCTAATGGCGTCCACAACTAATCCGTTGGATTTAACCACCTATATTTTATGTAGATATATTTGTTTGGTATACAAATAAGCTTTCGGGGGATATTGATGTGATACTGAATAATGCAAAGTACAGATTTGTATTCAGCACAGCGTGTTGATATGATGGCGTTAGAAATTTCCTTTTCGATGTATTTATTCCTTCTCACATTCAATATTTTCAATTTTTACAATAATTGAATGGACAATTGTTCGATAAACTCCATATCAATTTGTCTATATCACTACTTTTACTATCGTGCCAACGTCTCTCTTGAGATTATTGAATTTCATAAGCATTCAAGTACAATGATGTCAAATATTTTCTACACTAAAAATTCCATTTTCATGGTAATTTTAATGTCACATAAAATATAAAAGATAAATTCCAAATTTTAATAGAACATTATGTGGAATAACATACAGATGAAAAAAGATGTTGGAACAAGTTATCGACATCGTTTTTACACTGGAGAATTTAATCAACAAAGTGCTTTGAACTATTGACGTACATAAGCGAAGTATACTCACCCATTTTCGATATTCCAATTGTTCACGTGGTAACGATTGATAATAAAATCGTCCGATAATTACAATCTGAATGAAAGTAAAGAGATAAAAAATATGGGAAGATTTTTGTGCTTCTGTAGTCTGATAGATTACGTTTCAAATATTGAAAAAATTTTCAATACGAAAATAATCCTGCATTAATTATCCAATGACAGAATATGTGAACGCATTTCATGGATGGAATCACACAGATTCATATTCACAATCAGAATCATAAATTCTTTTTTATTTCATCGTATATTCATTCGTGAGAATGAATGTATACATAGCTTGGTTATTGTTACGAATTAAAATATTATACTAAAGGAAAAAAAAAACAAAATTTATTTCATACGTTGAATATCATACCAAACTGTTTTTTTCCACTCTTCCATCATCATTCGTTCATTTATCATATTCACGCGCATAATTGAAATAATCATGAAAAATATTTTCAACACAATAAAAAAAAATCGTGTTGATTTGTAAATAAAAAAAAAAAACTACGAATAAAAATCACCACTGATGATAATAATCATCCGAATTCAAACGAATATATAATGTGGCTTGGGTTGACAAAGTGTTGTGTCACACTCGGGTCCGGTTTTCATCGTTCGCAGCCATTTTCCATGACAATAGGCCGATGATAACATGCTCCATCGAGTAATCATAGCTTCAGTACCACCATCACCTTCACATCGCCAATCCAAGACGCGCCTCAAAGCCTGCGTTTGACAGCGAACGCAAACACGTGAACCTGCAAGTACACACACAACGTTAAATCACTCAGTCAATCGAAAAATTGAAGAACTAAAAAAACAGGATATTCACAACAAAAAAACCTGCAATCAAAACCATCGAAGGATAAAAATAATTATTCACATTAATTCAAATATTTTTCTTTGGAATTATATTTATAACTACGCAAAATAAGTAATAAAAATTCAAATAGCTTCAACGTATTTTATATGGTACAATTTTATGGTTAATAAATGTCAACTTGAAAATTGGTTTTGTCGAATAATTCTTAAATAGTTGCCTTAAAAAAATTTACATATTCAATGGATAATGGTTAACGGTCGATTTAATGCGGTTGACAAGAATGTATATGTATATTCAGGTACCACCTACTACTTACGTCGTTATACGAATGAGAAGGTAAGGTATATAGAATGTACGCATGCATATGCATAGAATGAAAGCCACGAAAATGTATACATATATACATTTACTATGAATATATATGTATACATAGAGAGACAATGTATGTGTGTATATATTTAATTCAAGTAGAGAATTCAGTGGCAGTTACCGCCAATTTCACCTCGCAGATCTGTAGTAATCTCTCAACGATGCAAATTACAATTATTTCCTATTAATTCGAAACTCAGACGTTACGTCATAATTTTATTCTACATATGAAGTAGTATTGCGTGCATTTAATTTCGCACACATAATGTCTGTTTAATAACAATTTAATTGGATAGTTACAATTGTTGCGATTCAATATCTGATTTCATCAATCATTCGCGAACAGTTGAGCTTGTTAATTGTTGGGGAATTAGTTCAACCTCAAAAGTCTTCGGAGATATTTGTGAATTCTATGATGATGATGAGGAAAATTGTTTCATTGTGATGTTGGTAATTGATATTTGTTTTGACATTCGTAAGTGTTTGGAATTGATATTGGATAGAGAATGAATAAATGAGGAAGAACTGTAGAGAATTTAATAATGTTGCATTATGTTGTGTTAAATTTCGTTCAATCATATTCTGGACTGTGCCAGGATATAAAGTAACTTTATATGAGAAATTTTGAAGAAATAATGAACGCAATATCAATACGACTAGAGGGGTATTTTTGTATGTTTGATTTACCTTCAGAGAGTTCTGGAAAGCCTGACTCTTTGACGCACGCTTTTGATGCTTTTGTAACAGTGAATGTTACGCAATATCTGAAACACAAAAGAAATGAAATATGTAGTTAATATTTTCCAATTCAGTCATGTTCCTATCGAAACATCAATTCAAAATTCCGAGGAATTTAATTAATGCAATTTCATCAAATCCCCACTTTCATTATTTATTTTCAATATTTTATTTATGTTCGCTGTCAATTTTCCAGAAGATCTTCTGAGGTATCTGGAAAATTTTAATTCACGAACTTCAACATAAATTAATAAGCCATCAACGTTGGTCGATGTACTTTAAAAAATTTCCAAGTGAACTCAACACTCTTCAATCATTGATGAACAAAAGTTTTTGAAAAAATTGTGAATGCATGAATTACTACTACAATAATCATCATGACATTAGAAATAAAAATGGAGTCGTGTGACATGTTCGATAATAACAAGTCCAACTTTTTAATCAACGAAAGTATATGAGACAAATTGGAATTGATATGAAGAGAGATCCGATGGTTTACTGCTTTCCTTCTTTTGATTCAACTCGTGACAAGTTTGTCGAAAGTTTTGGTGCACCGACAACTTGGATTATTTGTTTATATATAGAGGTGATGGTGAGTGGAGAGGGTGGAGAGGGTGGATAATGTTGTATAGATATAGACTAGAAGTGATAGAAGAAAAGCACCGGAGAAGCGAGAAGACGTTGGAGAGTTCATCTAACCCTTGGAAAACTTTATTTTCAATCGTTCGCCAAAGTTAGATATGAGCGTACTGCAATCGTATTTCCAATGGAGATCAATATATAGTGTGCTTGATGCGCATACATACACACGCTCACAAACATGGATATCATGAGTTCTGTAGGTTGTCTATCATAGTATGCGACTGAAGTGATATTTGTGAGTGAGAGGATCAATCGACGTTTCTATAAACGAGTTGGTCTGTCGATTCTCGAACAACTTGATAATAAATCTTGGTCTCATGCGGTTTTCTTCGATTGTGATAGCAGTGGCATTATCCAACGAGGAATAAGCAACAACAGAGTTGCTAGTGTTGAGACTAGTCGATGGGTTAGTCGATAATAGAGAAAATCATAATGGGGCAATAGAAAACAATTTTCTCTCATGATGCAAACTTGGCTGACGATGCAAAAATTTATGTCTCGTTTTTTAGTGATGTTACCAATCTCAGGATTTTCATAATTATCATTACTCAATGTTATTTTATTTCATATGAAGTATTTGTTGTGTCTCAGTTTATCTGTTTCCTCAAAGTTTTATTATTCATTTATATCAGTTTACAACTTGTGGAAAATATTTATTGGATTTGTTGGTCAAGACTGCAATAAAGGAGAGACCAATGATTGGATAATAATTAATTACTGCAATGTTTCACAGTTTCATATAACATCAATTGAGTTATTGGTAGTTTATTTCCAATCTCGAACATTGATGTTGAGGATATTTTTTTGAACAAAAAGAAATCGGTGCCACAGACAGGTTTATTTATGTCAAATTCCGAAACTGATTGGATTTATATCGTTGTGCCTTTACATTTGCATTCAATTTTCGTTTTATAATTCGGGCCAGTGATTTTCAATATACATAAAGCGACTCTTCACATATGAATTTACTTTTTTTCTCTTTTTCGATACAACTCATTGAAATGTGTACTAACATGTGTATATTCCCGTATTGCTCGGTGCTTTTTAATATCAGGAAATCTGTGAAAACTCCGGGTCGGTTTCATTCTTAACAGACTACGCGAAGTTAATATTGGAAGTGCCGAGTTTTTTATATGAGAGTTCAGTACCATTCGACGATGTGATACGTCACAGTATCCTGTGGTGAGTCAGTACAACGTCAGCCTTTGATTCCTCATGCAATATAACATCTATTCAAAAGTATATATTTGATATGCATAAATGAATAGATGGAGAGTACACATCTATAGCTCTTATACGCTTTCAAATTTTTTCGACGAATACATGAGAGAATATTTGATATGTATATGATGTGAATAGGAAATATGCTTTTGTATCTATTCAGATGTATCATCCTATCTTTTATATCAGAAATAGAAGAATTTTTCTGGATGAATGATTGCATCATTTCTTCTTTCTATTTCAAATATTTTCATTTCATTTTATTAATAATTGTTGTTACGTCGAAATAATTTATTTCAGTTGCAGCAATAAATTCTCCTCCATTATGAATGGAATTTAGAAAACATGAATGGGAATTCCGTCATTTATTTACGTTCAATGATGATTTTATGTCATTTTCGAATTTATTTGTTCATTTACTTTTTGAAAAGTCGGTTGGACATATATTTGTTTATTTCTATTATCTACTGACAGAAGAATTGGATTTAATTTATTTTCAGACAGTTTGAAATACTGGAAAGTTTCTTTCAGTTTGACAGTAACTCATTAATGAATGATTGTCGATTGGAAATGGTTGTAATAATTCATTTTTAATATTTTCCTGACTTCCATCGATCAGTTCATTGAAAATGGATGAAGAGGAGGTCGCTCAGATTTATTTAATAGTAATATGACGTCGAAGAAGAGTCGTGATATTTTCATTCCGAACTAAATCGAAACTCTAATTACAATAAATTATTTTTTGATCTTCCACATGTGCAAAAATAATTTTCGGATCAGTCATAATTTTCGCTGTTCTAATTTCAACTTCAAAAATAGCTTTCAGTCCAATCATTTTATCATTTCCAATACATCAACAAATCGCACCTGTTACTATTCACTGAACCACATGACTAAAGTTTCTCCTCTCAAGCCAAATGTTGCCTGACTGTAGTTAGGGTTATACTACTTCCAATGCTCCATCCTCACTCCCTAAGTGAATGACTCAGTATATCGCAGTTTCACATGAGTGGATATGAATAAAGCGGAAATGTATTGCAATACATAACCAGATCCTCATTGTATAAAAGTAAATTTCGAATAATAATGCAAACAAAATATTCTTCTGTTGAATTTGTCTTCGGTGTATTCTCAATTTGGACAGCAAAGTAAACTTTTCACTTCCATCCACGACTTGTCTTACTCGAGTCTTCCTCATACACATTAACTCCAGCAAACTCTATACATGTAAGCTCACTCTTGATGTACAGAGCAATCATCGGTGTTCACCTATAGCACGAAAATTCATGAAACTGTAGAAGAAATGCTCTGAGCCCATCACATTCTTCTTTTATTTCCACTTTTTACTTCTTCTTTTTTTTTAATTTTACTTTTTTTTCTCCACTTCGATCTTCATTCTCTTTGTTTTAAACTGTTTCTGTGGAGTTTCTCAATAGACAAGTTGAAACAAGAATGATCTGTATGCCGAACAATACACTTGTACATATCTAAAGAGACCAGCTGTGAGAGAATCGAGGTAGTGTGCAAGACACTTCGGCATCACGTATGCATTTGTACATCAGTGTATGTACATTTACTGTGTATACATCAACTCGGGTCACAAGAGGATATATATAGTAGAGTCGATAAGTAAACGAGCGTCTGTAGTGGATTGTACGTGACGAATTTTCGAGTATCTGAGAGGTTGCTTGGCAAATGCGAATATATCTATGGCACGTGCTGGATCCTATATTGGTCCCTATTGGTAAATTTTCCTTTCTAGCATAATCACAAAGATATTTCTCTCTATTTTATTTTTTTCCTCCCTATTTTCTTCATAGTATAGATATTTATTTATCAAATAACGTTTGAATATTTCATGGGAGTAAACATTACAAAGAAATCTTTATGCTGTGAATGTGTTTTGGGTGAAAATCATTTCATTCCAACGTAGCATTTGTGCTACTGTGAATCCATGAACAAATAATGGTGTTATAATAGAAGGTGAAATTTATTTACTGATCGTTCAATGTATAGAAATATCGCAAGATGATTTCATTCATTGGTATTCATGTCGATTGAAAATTGGATTTGATGAGTTTGACGTGTTGAGTCGAGTAAGTGGAATAACGACTAAGAATTTCCAGTGGATAAAATAATTTGAATGTGTCAACTAATTTGGTTACAATGGTGAATTCTTCTGAAACTTGTGGGAAATTATTCAGTCTTAAATTCAATGTTGATATTACAGGAATATCGAAATGGTAGACGATGATTTGGGATTTTGTAGCGTAAAAATGAAAAACATGCAAAATCTGAGTAAACCTTGCCAAGTCGAATATCATAATTTAAATAGCTGACGTCAAGAATTTTACGAGTCGTTATCTCTCCCTTTTTTTCCCTCATAACTGCTACTAACACAGTCATCATTTATTACTTCCCCATAAATCTTTGTTGGTATTTTCAATGAAATGTTATGTATTAAATGTACCCACGAAATTGCGATGTTAGGTGTTCTCTGCAGTGAGTTTATATATTACATTTGTTCTCGAATTCAACATAATTTTGCTTGGGTGTTGAAGTTAAACAACACCTCGCATATATTCTGACTTCTCATTGACTAAGCTCCCTTTGCACATTCATGAATGCCATACTTATGCTTCTCTTTCTGATATATAAGATGTACGCGCAACTCGTGTATGCATACAAGATGCATTGCTCTCTGTAATTCAACCACGTTTATGCTATTGCTATCCAACTGATTTTAGGCAGAACTTTAGATGGAGTTTGTATGGTATCATATTGCTTTGAGTTCTCTAATTTCCTCACAGATTCAGTGTTTCTATTATATTGCATTTCCATACTGTTATTAAGTTTATGCAAACTGTTTATAATTTCTGTTAGCACATGTTAGCACAGTAAATGAGAAATCAAAATTAATAATTTCTTCATTCATTTCAGTGTTGAATTTATACCTTTGATTCAACAGTGGAATAATAACAATTCAATTTTTTTTTCTGCATACAGATGAATAGACAACAAATAAAACTGAATATTTTTAATGAAAAATCCATTTCGGATCGCGATTTCGTTTGTGCATTATAAAGTAGGTAGAGCAGTAATGGATATGGTTTAGTATAATTAATGGAAAATTAGATTGTGATTTTGGTGATGAAACGGAGTGCACAAATCATTGTGATGAACATTACGCACATGCAGTCCCACTCCAACAGTGCTGTAGGTCAATTTTCCCAGGAATATTAACGATGAGATGAATACTAATATTGTGAAATTGATATTGCTTGGAAGTGATTATTATTCTCAACGAAAATGCGTTGATAATGATGTTGATCATAGCACCGCAAATAATTATCATAATAGCAAAGTAATGAAAATGAATATAAATTTGGTTTAATGAGGATTATTTGGTTGGTGATTGTGATTATTTCATTATCTACTCATGAACGCATGTTGTTTTTGTTTCTATTTTCTACCGAATGAGTCAGATAATTTAGAAATTTGTTGGTGAATTTTTTTTTTCATTCACGAAAAGATTATTGGTCGTTTCAAAATTACGTGGATAAATTCCAATGTGCATATCCATGTGACAAATTCCATTCTTGGTATTGATGTATATAATTGTAATTGAGTATGCGCATGCAGTTGCACAGACTAATGCCTGAGTTATGAACATATATCGTACGTACACATATTCACAAACCAGACTGTGGTGCAGTTATTTATGGCATATGTATACACATGAAGTTCGTTAAGCTTCATAACAAAACGAGCGTATATTTGAATAACAGATGGGTGATAGTTGATTCGACAGAATATTCTCTCAATTAGTGAATAACTGTTACTTATGAGCAGTATATTCATCCTTCTATTCCTCTCTTCAATTTCCTTTCATCATACTCATTTTGTTCATAATCAGTTCGTTATTTTCAAATAACTGAATCCTTCATGGAAATAATTCATTTTCGATATATTGACATGTAAAAATGTACAAAGTCACACTGATTGTCTTCTATGCACTTTGGAAAAATGCATTCGACATTTTTGATATTCTTCATTGTCTTTATCTGTAAAAAAATTTGAAATAGTACAAAGATCTTGAAACACTTTTGAAGAATTGAGTAAATAGAAATAAATGTAGACGAATAAATTGAGTTGCGTGAGAAAAATTTGCGAAGTGATTCATCAATTTATCAATTGTACATCGACATTAAATATTTCAATGAAAATATTTATATGAAAGTTTGTTTACTTACTCTTTGGAGGCGTCATAGGCCGAATTATCTTTGTATCTTAATCTCAAGTTAGTTCTGATATCATTGCTGTCATTCAAATGCCGCATTTCACTCAATTCAGCAGGTAACAACAATGCAACTTCTGCAACAAAAAAAATTAATATTCATCAATACCTTGGATTATTATTCTTTATAAATTATTTATCACGTCTCGAAACAATTTTTTTTGTTCCAATACCCTTTTTTTGTCACGGAAAGAGATTAAATGAATATACAATCAATTTTTTTATGCTGTTCGATATTTATTCATGAATAAATTAACAGGAGTTGGGATGACAAGTGAGTACGAGTATCTTTATTCATATTTATAAGGACCGTCAGCATCGTCTGTTCGCTCGAAAAGCTATTTGCACTACTGCACTATGTACACACATACAATTCAATGCCTTGTGGCTGAATTAAACCAGTTATAGTTCTATCAAACCACATACGTTGGCTATACATTGGATTATCGTGGCTGAAAATCATCTCTCGCGTTCTCGATCAAAGACTGATGCATGTGGTCCATTGGAGTGGAATATCCCAATTAGCCGAGCTTTGCTCTGAGATGTTATTGGTCATCCCATCTCTCATGAAATTACTGAGGGAAACAATTATCCCTGATGGTACTTAGATGTACGGTATTATTAAATTGTTCTTACTGATCAACGGGTGGAGAGTTCGTATTACATTGTCGATATGATTCAATTATGATTCGTGTGTGGTATAGTTTTATTTATCATTTGAAATTGAAATTGTGATATGGAAGGAAACTCAGGAGGATCTTTGTTTGGTTCAGGAGTGGTATTATGTTGATGTGTTATATCCATTGATTTCATTTACTAACCTTTGAGTGCACTTTTTGGATTACGTTTGTGACACTTGGTACCATGACATCCACGATGCTGCAACAGCTGGGGACAATGTTTTCCACCATTTTCTGGTGTTCTCTCAATCATCCTTGATCTAGTTTGTGCACCTGGACCGCATTCGGTGTCGCAGACTGACCACGGTCCCCATTCAGAAACGATGCAGTCGAGAACTGGATGGGGAAAAATATTTTATTAAAAACTTTTTTATTTTTTTCATCTTATTTAGGATTGAATATGTTACTTTTTATTGTTTGTTTAAGAATAGATTTGCAAAATTGAAGCGATGAATGGATGAAAGTGAATTGTGGAATGGTGTGAAATATCAAAAAAGATCAATTCTTTTGTATATTCGGATAATTTTTCAGTCTATCTGTTGGTATTTTTTAATTTTTCATCAATGTTCACCAACAGGAAACAGAGGAATGAAATCTGCACAACCAGTTACGGTGATTCCTGTGAATTTATTTTCATAAATAGAAAAAAGAAAGACATGGAAAACGAAAACAATGAAGCAAAATAAAAAATCCCAAACAACTAACATTAAAAAATGAAAAGTCACACACGTCATATAAATTTATTCATCTTGCAAAGCAATTTGCAAGTTTGTTCATCATACGCGAATGGTAGATATTATCATGGGAATAGAATTTTCAACGCGCAATCCAGCATCAGAATGAATTATCGTGGGAGTAAAAACAGTAGTGGAGGGTATACGTACGAAAAGAAAATAGGTGGGAGGGAATGAGTGAGCAAATAGAAAAGAACAAAAAATGAAGGAGCAAATAGAAAAAAAAAACAGGAAAGAAAAATGAGAGTGTGAATGAGAATGGGAAAAGATCCCAAGAGAGACTGCTGTGGAGCTCACAGTGTTTTGAGATGAAAAAATTTACCGCATCACATATAGATGTATAGGGTTGCCCCGAATTAATCGATATTTCTTTTTCCACGCTCACCCTTCTGAATGAATGAGTATATGAAGGAAAAACCATCTCTTACGGCAAGAAATTATTACAGTTTGTACTCAAAAATGTGGCGAAAACCACTTTGCTACATAATTTAATTTGGTCGGAAAAAAATTTCATTTCCGAAATAATTTTGTTGTAATTTATAAATATTTTTTCGTGTTATTGACCTACGATGTTAATTTTATAAATTGCAGGATCAGCTACACTAAGTAAATATTTTTTCTGAAGTTGATTCTGAATTTTATAACATTAGATTCAGTAATAAAAAATTGTTGATGGCATTTTATTGCAATTTACATTCACAGAATACTTCAAAGTTTATCAGAATGAAAAAAAGTAGAATAATTCAACTATGAACAAAGGCACGAAATTTACACACAAATTAAGAGTGGAATTCATCGTACATTCAACCGTGAAAACGTTCTTTTGATCGTGATTTCTTTTCCTTCTCGTGTATATTTAAATAGGTAAAAATAAAAAAGCATGACATTATTTTATGTCCTGCGACATTGCTCATAAATATTTATATAAACCGCACACCAAGTACTATCACCATCACATCATTCTCTTATAGAATAATCGAGTGTTGTAAAGTTCTATCTCCGAGAAATGTCGTTGTACCTATAAAGTTGATGTTGGAAACGTGGAAGCGGGAATAAGGCTATCGAACATTCTGATAGCGGTATATAGGGGGTAGGTAAAATGTTAGGATCGTCTGAGGGGGATATATACCTACAAAGATAGAGGTGTATACAGATAGTTGGTAGATAGAGAGAAACAAAGGGACTTGATAAAAAAAATAAATGTCAAAAGTGAGAGTTGCACACGGACACTCTGACATGAAAATTGTTTCAAGCTGGTTCACCCTCTTTTGTATCATTCAAAATATCAAAATAGTAACAACAAATGAAATTAAAAAAATATTCAACACTTCCAATCGTGACCTATTTCGTCCTCGGGTCAAATTCAGCAGTCTTCAATTCTCACAATTGCAAAATAAGAGAGAAAATTTGCAAGAGAGAACCAAAAAAAAATTTTCTTTCGAATAATTCGTTTTTCGTAATTCCATTCTCATCAAAATTATTATTTTTCATGATATCGTTGCATATTTATCATAAGAAAGAGTTTAAAACTGATTAATATCGATGAGTGGTTCATGCAATTAATATCTATCTGGTGAAGTGTATTTGTATGAGTAAACTTGATAAATAAACGTTGGAAATTCTGCTTTTATCGACACGTACGTAGGCATCATCGTTACCCTTTTATTTCGGTGTATATACACACGATCGATGTCAGTGATTCCTTTTTTTTTTTTTTTTTCAATGTTCATCGCCTTGAGTAAACATACAAACATACGAATATTGACATCTAACCTCTCCTCCATGTATCCGAACATTTTGGATTGAATTTACAGTTCAAATTTATTCAAGAATTAGACTAACATGTCCCGAAGATCTGGCACTAGTCGTCAACGCGGTATACAAGGGCCATCGGCGATACATAAAAATGCAAAAGGTTAATAAATATCCATTAGATAAACATCCATGAAAATAAAATGAATAAATAAATAAATACATACATCGATTTTATTCATGACAATATAATGAAAAAATGAACGAACAGAATAATCACTTAAAAATGAAAAAATTTTGTTAAAAAACTTACATTGTACACTGAAGTTACATAAAATTTATCTTGAAAAAAAAACAGCCAAATAAAAAGAAGGCAAAGTTTACAAAAAGAAAAATAAGAGATAAATCAGAAAGGCCAACCACAATAGATTGTATACTCTTTTTATTCTCTCCTTTATTTTACTCACTAGGACGACGGCATATTCTTTCGGTCGAGGCGCAGGGTGTATTGTCTACCCTTCTCGAGGACATTATCGAGAAGACTCTAGAGGACGCAAGAAAAATGGCTGAGACCGCGGGTAAAAGTCAAGTATCCATTGAGGAAGTTGAGAGGGCATTGACAACACTTTGCCAACGTTTTCGTTCACCGCGAGTTTCTAATGGACTTATTGCCACCGTTGTTGGTACACCAGCATCATCAACAAATAAAAAATCAACCACCAAGCAATAATTATTAACAAAAATTATTCAACATTGTATTCGATGTATTATAATCGTTTGCAGAATCTTTGAAAAATGTATGGCTTTGCATTTTCTTGGTATTATTCTGTGTGAAATAAATCTTGTCCGGTGTTTTCCGTATAAAATAGTGGCCTCGCTTTGAGATAAGAACTCTGAAGTGAGTGGGAAAATCGACCTGCGATAACTATTGGGAATTTTTCAACTGCCTTTTCTCTATTCGAATATACGTACACAGATAAGTACATTTATATACACTACTATCGACATTGGAATAATAAATTCTATTCAAGCACGAAGTTACCATACGATGTGCCAATTTATATATCTTTCCTCAGATCCTTCACGAGCTCATTTATACATTTTTCATATAATTTATTCTCGTTCACGATACTAATGAATTTGGTTAATCTTTCCCAACTTATCCGGATAAAAAATTCCAACGTGAAATAATTTATTTTATGTAATAGAGACACGACGATGACGGGGTTCATCTTTCTATAATTTATAATGAGATAATAATCAGCAGGGAAAAGAAGGATTATTTTATATTTTAGTTTTTTAAATTTGTTTTATGATTATTCTATAATTAGAGAAAGTGATTTCCTACTTTGGTTCAATCGTGTAAAACGAATCGTTCAAAGTATCGAATAATTCTTTATCTTTCAATCGTTAATCTTGTCATGGATGTTGGTTGGATATTGAATGAGTTGGAGTAGTCACGCATTAAAGGGAAATTAATGAATCATGAACAATTTTAATTGCAAAAGTACTTCAATTATTCCGCACACTTACAATATCGAGAAGGTATGAGGTTGAAAATTGTGATGCACATTTGAATTTCAAGGTACTTCTATTTCTTTCTTTTGTATACCATCTAAGAATTTCTGTACTTCATTATTTATGCTTCATAAATCTTTGATGATTGGTGATAACTTCTCTGTTTGAACAATCACAAACTCAATTAATGCATATCAGGTATCAAACCAGTCACTTTACTTTAAATTATTCTTTCCACAATTTTTATAAATTGTTCATGAAACAATTTGTGTAATAAAATGTGCCGTGAATCGATCAATTAGAACATTTTGTTTTGCAAAAAGTTTCCCTCCAATGAACATTGTCAGACTAAATCTTTGATTTAATTATGTCGGGCTTTCCGTAATTATTGAATTAGTAGGGTTCTCCGAATTACACTGATGGTTCTCCTCGGTATATATACGTTAAGGGTGTGAAAGCGAGGGAATTTGTGCAAATGGAACTATCAAAGGGTGGTCATGGCTTCAAAGATATGTAATAGAGTCTTATTAGTATGAGATCTCGCACGTTGTAAAATTTTAATTGCGGTTGTGATTGTATTAACATCTTTGATCATTTTCTTTGAGTCGAATACAGTTCGTAAATTCATTATTGTTCAACCGATGAACCTATTGAATGCAATAACATCATCTAAAGCAATTCAATGAATTTTTTTTACAAATATGTATGATAATTCGCTGAATAACAAATTGAATTGATGGAGAATTGAATTGTGATTCTTCATGATTGTGCATCGAGATTCATATGAAAACATTGAATATCATATAGAATAATAATTTTCGTCTTTCGTATTGAGGACATAACAATTTTCCAGATTGAATAATGCGAGAGTAGCTTGGCTGAGTTCCAACTATTTTTTTTTCTACAAGTTATCATCATTCTCTTCGTGTACGTTAATGAATGATGCAGAGGTTGAGGAAAATTCTCAATTGTTATTTTTTTTATGTGATTGATTGAGTGTTATAATTGAAAAAATTTATTCGAGTCTATTATGAGTACTCATTATTGTGTTGTAATAACATTTGGAATTTTTTATAGGTATGATTGATGATCATAAATTGTATTACGAAATAGTTTTGTGTCTCTCGTGTTGGGAAATGTTCCTTAGGCAATTATTCTCTGGTTGTTCATGACGCAATTTGTTTCAAGTCATGATTAGAAGAGATTTGATTTTTGAAGTCTCTATAATCCAAATAGGTCGGTTATCTGCACATTTTGAACAAAAACATTCAACATTTTTTTTTTACCGTGTACCTCATCACAGATGAGTCCGTAAATCTCAACTGCTTTTATAATGAGACGCAGCCAATTGCAATTCCACTTTGAAGCTGTTAATCTGTTACCCAGGGAATTGACCGCCTTCTCGAGAGTTGCACACAGAGAAAAATAAATAAATAAAACGTAGAGTTCAGTTGGGATCATCAAAGACCAGAATGCTGAAACTTTTCGAGCGGGTCTCATTAGGGAGATGAATCGAACTTTATAAAATATTTTATAACAGTGGGAAAAAGAGTATTCACATCTTTCTTCAATACTCCAACCTACATTTATAGAAACAATTTGTTCGTGTGAGAAGAAAGACACAATGTGGAGAAACAAAATAATGAAAAGAGAAAAAAAATTTGTTGAGTGTGCCAATGGTTTTATATTCCTTGGGGTGTTCAAGTCGGTGGTAACATTTCACCGCTTTTCCATCTCAACAATTGATGGAAACCATTACGGTGGATCTTTGTGCATTTCAAATAGACTCATTGAAAAACGAGAACTCAACGTAGCGAACACTTTTGAATATACCATTGAAATTTTTTGGTTGTATACATTTAACAGTCCGCTTTGCCAGGGTAAAATTATGGATTGCACAGTCTTTAGATGTTATTAGTAAATGTATTCGTGACAAAGGTATCAAATATTTCACAACGAATTTTTTTTTTCTCGAATCTAAAATTGTGAATGCCGGATAGAGGAAAAGATTAGAGGAAAAAAAAAAATTTTCCCGATTTTTCCGAGACCTCTCCATGATTAATTCCCATTGCGGCTTTATATCAAGTAGTCCTTGGGTACAATAGTACTTTTGGTAGAATAAAAGGGCGAGTCAGTAACTTTGGACGATGAGACCACGGACACTATTAAATTACGTTCTCCAGAGGAAACACGTCGGCTGGTCATTTATTCAGAGATGACGACAGAATAGAGAGTTCAACTTTATTTCCTGGTGAATGTTGCACACAATTTTGTGCATGAATTACTTCAATCACACCGGTGTATTGTCCTGGAAATATTATGACTGGAAGAGGGATATTTCGAACTATTGTCGACGCGAAATGAAATTTTATTAAATTTCGCTCAATCGTCAAATAAATAAATATCATGCGATAAAATTTCCGCATCGTTTCCTAGTCGTTTCATTAGAATTTCCTGAATTGGAGATGAAACGATCAAGGGCAATCCACTTGATGAAGAGTTGATGTCACAATATGAAAAATGAACTGGATAATTTGTCTCGACATTTTGAAATTACTTTATTTGCAAGCCATGTCAGGAATTATTATTGCTATTATTCTTTTGTCCATTTCACACAATTTATCAACACATGGAAACGTAACTGCAATGATGAGATATTTTAATCATCACGTTCAAAGCTATGCGAATGTTCTGTCAGAAATGATAATTGTATGATACTTTTTCATACACTTCGTGAAGAATGAATGACAGAGAAAAATTATGGGATTAGATGTGATTAGATTTTATTTGTCTGACAGGCAGATTGAAACATCCTGTCCCAAGGGGTATTAGCCCATGAATGTCAGGACATTTCATTTTAGATGTGCATTCTAGAGATATTTTTTTCTTTCTTTTACTTTTTATGTCACGTAGGTGGTATATCTATGTACGTGTACAATTTCACTTATACTACAAGAGATGTAGAGGAAAAAGCGATGACGATAACAGACAACGGACGGTGGACGTCAATGGTAGGGTGGTAAAAGCTAAGATGGCAAAGTGGCAAAGAACGAAGTAGACATATAGATCGTTGGATCAGCAAGGCGAATTCTCAAAATATGCTAACAGTAGCATTAACCTGGTGCTTGGATAAGATTACCAAGTATGATTCTTCATGTGTATATTCTGCGCTTGTGCACAAGTTTGTCATGGGATGAGCTTTCATTCTCCCCTAATATTTATATCACGATGACAAATAGCGGAAAATCTTTACTGAATGAAATTTTAACGGTTAGTTTTATATTACTGTCACAGTTTTATTACTTCGGAGTCAATTTTGAAAATTATTTCATCATTGATGGAGATATTTTATGTTATCATTGCGAGAATTTATCAAGTTCAATGTGAGAGGTTTGACTTGTTTCGGATTTGGAATTTTTCCAATAGAAGTAAATGAATGAGATGTTTGAAGAGGAGCAGTTTGATAGTAAACAAAAGAATATTTTTAGTCTTGATTAAACAATTTCTCGTTCGTTTTTCTTGGCGTATGCATCGCTAGGAATATGTGATGCAAAAGTTACCGAAGTGTAATCCAATTTTGTATCTAAAAATTCGTTCATTCATGACTTTCACCATTTGCTTCTTTATGTTCTATTTTAGAGAAGTCGAAAATTAGAAGACAATCACTTCGATATTGGAGGGAATTTCGTTGCAAAAGTTCAATCGTTGCTTCAATTTTTTACTGAACAAAAAAAATTACAAATTATAATTAAAAAACCAGGGTCGCATACTTTTCTGTGTCATTCATCTCTTAATAGGCGATCTATCAAACTTAAAAAAAAAGTGAAAGACTTAATTTGATTGAGTTTCATCATGAATGAACTTCAACTAGTTGTTGAGGAAGAAGTTAAAAATTATCTTGAATCCCCTGAAAGTAATCCATAGTCCTATCATCAGATTTCTTTGTTAAATTTTCGAGTTTTTTCACTATGGGGATACGAAATTCCGTGATATCTACCAATTTTGCTTTACGCAAGTCTATATCTATATATAAATACATCCCATCTCTCTCTCGCAGTATGCAGCTTCAACCATGCGGATTTCAATCGACCTTCACACCACAATAGATCTCCTCAAACCTCCTCCATCCAACTTTGGTTACATTGATCGAGATACCGAGGTAGGAAACCAACTAAAACTTTTCATCTGCGCATAATTTATAACAAATTCACTGAAGAAAATTGCTAACGCTACGTTTATGACTCAGCTAATCGATTCCTCGCTAATGGGAAATCTTCAACAAGAAATTAACGAACTTTGAATTCAAATGACCATTTTCGAATTTATATCCCACGTGTTAGTACAAGATAAAGATAATTTTTTTGAATTTTAACCAGCACTAAAAGTGATAAAAAATCTATCCGTTATCATCAAACAAATTGATAGCGAACTCAAAGTCATAAATTAATTTTCATTATTCAATAAATTAACAAGATAGTTTAATAGTTGTAGTGAAATTCTCATCAGTATCGACTTAATTAGTTTTCCAGGTCGTTCGTTGATGTCAACGACCTGCAGACGAGTAAGACGGAAGCGTGAGAAAAATACCGCAGAACTGTTAATTAAACGACCGCGTCGACGTTCCAAAGAGATCGTAGAAATGATCCATGCGTTCTTAATGACGATATTAATTGACCAAGCGTCTCCCTGTAGGCGCAAGTTAATATCTACAAACGTTTTTTATCTCAAATACTTGTTAGCGTCTGGTTGAAAAATAGAACGATGTATACACATCAGTTTTTAATAGACCAGAAACAAATTACTTCTGCATCATACAATATCATGATATATGATATGCTGTCGTGAATGTGAAATCAGCGACTGCGTTAAATAAAAAAATTGAATTATCAGGATGAACATAGAATATACCGTTGCCACAATTTTTACTCTCGTTCATTTTCATCAAATTTTTTCAACGGCTTACTATTATGATTTATTCATATAAATTATTCTCTTGACAGCAGTAAAAATAACATGTGAAAATGTTGAATTCATTTACTATGAAGAAATACAAAAAAACTGAATGACAATTTGATATCATTTGTTATTCATGATGAACTGTTGACACTTTTTAAAAATTTACTGCATTTATTATTCGGATTAATATCTCATGAAATATTTGGCGAAATAAATTCAAATAAT
Organism: Meteorus sp. PSUC_FEM 10030008; assembly: GCA_018881525.1. Classification (NCBI taxonomy): domain Eukaryota; kingdom Metazoa; phylum Arthropoda; class Insecta; order Hymenoptera; family Braconidae; genus Meteorus; species Meteorus sp. PSUC_FEM 10030008. Next base: position 41,491 of record JABMBR010000974.1, read on the forward strand.
TTAAAAATATTCGAGTCATATTTAATGATATTATTTGCTATTAATATGTTGGATGTATCAAATGTCTATTGTGTTCTCTTGTGAAGAACTAGATTGTTGAGATTAACTCAATAACGTTGCTGTAATTGCTAACTCATACCCTCTAACTTTGCTATCACTCAATTATGGTGAACTTTGTCGTGTTTCATGAAGTGCTATTCATGTCACGATGTATCGTCCGGCGATGGGCAAAAGCCAAGGTAATACAGATCAATTCCTCACGAACTCGATAATCGCTTCAGGCTATATTTGATTACATTATTCAAAGTTTGTGACTGTTATTCGATAGATAGTAACTTCAGGTGGCAACAGAAGCTCTCATAAGTTTCATATTATCAATCTAACTAAAATGATATAGTGGAAATAAATACGACATAATCCATGAATATTTGAACATTTGTTAAATAAATGATAAATGTTTATTTTTGTAAATTTATATAGTTACATAAATAAAATAGATTGGCGTTTAATTTTGAGAATAACAAAAGAGAATTGATGCAGAACAAGATAAATACGTTGTGTGAAGTGAGGTGAAATGAGCGCGTAACTCAAATTGACGCGCAAAATGAATTTCCTCAAGCTGATTATAATTGATCCTATTGTACAGTTAAACGCTTTGTATCACACAATACTGTCATTATTCGACGTTAATCGTATCGTAGAAGCGCATAATGCTCCAACGGATGAACGTGTGTGATAATAATGTATGCCATTAACGCATTATACAATTTATTTGTGTTCAAATATAATTTAAATTGATTGTTTTACCGTGGAATGTACGAAACCATCAAACGTTCATTGTGATATTTAGTGAAGAACGGGGTGAATGAAAAATCGTCGGGATCAAATTCAATATTAATTGTGGTTGTAATTACTACCGAATTATACATCGAGAATGGAAAATCATCAAACATTTGATACGATTTCAACTGTTACTTGTATTGAGTTGACAACAGTGTTAGGAAAAGAAATTCGTCGGATTTTGATAGAAAAAGTTTCAAAGGAGACGAAGTCAATCATTTTACTTCAATATTTTCACAAATTCATTGGTCTGCGTCATTGTTTGAAATTATTCAACGTGTTGAGGATCCCGAATGTCTTTTTACTCACCCGGATATTCAATTCTCATTAAATTGTGAATATCCAATTAATTAAAAATTCTGATATTTTCCAATCATCTTTCGTTAAATGTGCAAGAAAATCTCCATAAATAATTTGATCAGTCTGGGTCTCTGATAAATTGTTTAATTCTGTCTGGACGTGTTCCAACCATATTTCACATTGTCTCCGTTGGTGTTTAATCAAGTCCAAGATAATTAGTACTATCATGGTGTTTAAAGTGATGAATGAAGATGCATACATACGAACTGGATACTATGCACATGTGTATGAATACAATACGGATACTCATGTGCAATATGAAGGGATTGTTGGTGTACGTGTAATGATAGAATAGCCACAGGTGAAGGGAGGAAACTGTAAAGTAATGAAAAAAAGGTACGGCGACAATGTGAACGTATTGTACTAGTATGAGAGGAGCCGAGGCGATTTCAGTGTGTGCATTTAAATTGTATAATTTGTAAACTGACCGTAATTAATTCAAAAGGTCATATATACACTCCATGTTTTAATTATCAACGTTAATTTTCACAACAACTTGCATTTAATGAGTCTTAATTTTGTCTCATATTGTGTTGTATTCAATGTAGAAATTGAAAATGACTGTCGACAAAAGTACATAAACAACAGCAATAGAAATTTGCAAATGTGTATGGAATCTTTTTGTGCTTGAGGGATTAATTTTGTAGGAGTTGTTATACGGAAAATAATAGAAATTTGTTTTTTTTTCTACTGCTGCATTTTTTTGTGATTTGTGAACGTTCAATTCATTGAATGCTCAACATAGAGATCATGAGCTCTTGATCATTGAATATTTTTTTTCATCTCGAAATTGTTGGAGGACATTGAATAATTCATATCTTTACATGATAGATGAAAATATAAATTGTCTTTCCAATTCACTGCTTTACATTATTTTTTTCAGTAAAAAATTGATGAAAAAACATGTATATATAGTGCAAGAAAGATTGTTGAGTATAGCGAGAGACAAATAGGATCGTAAAGTGGCAATTGACTCCAGGCGATTCAATATGAGAGACTTGGTATGTCTTATATATCAACCACCTCAACAACAGACAATAAGACAAAAGTAGTGAGAAAAGCAGTTTCAGGTCAAAACATTTTCACATTTCTGTTCACCCAGTGAACGATATTTTTTCATCTTTCATTTTTTCTGAGCAGACGTGGATTTATGGAAGAAAGTTCGCCGTATGTGATAAGAGTGAATATCTTTGAGGTTATTTATTGTGATATGGAGCTTTTACTCATCACACCTTGTGAAATCTCATCAAATTACTGATCACGATTTTCGTTGGAATTAACACATTTCACCATGTTGTCTTCCTCATCTAATCCGCAATTCTCCTAGAATTAACCTGATTATTACTCAATCTTCTGAGGGAAATAACTTTGTAGAAAAAAATTTATGCAAGCAAGAATTTCGGAATAAATTCTTGTTAGAAGTGAACAGAATAAATTTCGCTGTTGTGCTTGGAATATTTTGAGTAGAAAACATTGATGGGTCGTATTTATTTTTATCTCAATAAAATCCAAAATATTTTTTTTTTTTGGTTCATGCACAAAACTATCTTCATTGTTCGTACGTTTCTTTATGTACCAGGAAATCCAAGGAAGCATAAAATGGTCCATACGCCAGTGCAGTTTCAGTCGCTTGATACACAACGTGAAATTTTCCACTCCAGATAATTTCCTAAACTTCCCAAACAGAGTTTGATTGCAATTTATCTCAATGCACACATGCACTATACATCATGGAGTTTGCACCAGAATGAAAAGAAGACGCGATACAAAATGCCATCAATAATTTGACGTGAGCCATTGAAAGATGAAATAATATAAAATTCTATTCATCAAACTTCCTCCAATATGAAAATTAATTTCCAATGAATATAAAGTACATTGCACACACACACACTGGCTGTGTTATTCATCTCTACACGGCGCACGCTGATGATTTGATGTAGTGAAAAGTGAAACGTAATTTATTTTCTCTCTTGATTGAAATGTGAAAAAAAAAACGAATTTTACAGTCAAATGTCACGAATGAAAAACGTTATATTGATGTGAAAAAATAAGAGAAAAAAGTAAAATAACCAGAATAAAAATTGAAGTAGCAATAAAAAGGCGGTGGTAGTATCATGCTCAATGTCTAAACATAAACGAGGTAGTAGTAATATTCACTGCTGAGAGTGCATCGACGTGAAAGAAAATGTCTAGCCACTTTTCAGCTTGCAGCATAAACCAAGCATGGAGCTTTATCCGCTCTCGTCAACCATATCCTCTCGTCTTCGTACATTGCATCTTTCTTGTAATTCTTCTCTTTTATTTCTTCTTTCATTCTCTTTCACGAAATGAAATGAGAGATATCTTATTTTTATAATTCTCTTTGCTCGCATCACCTCTTCATTTCCATTGCGATATTTCTTTTTATCTATCTTGCGTGATAGATTCGTTCAATCAGGGTGAATATTGTATTGGCGATGCATTTGGAAGAAAAAATTTCCCTTTGGGATATATTCAAGCGATTCTACTGGATATTCTGAGTTGTAATTTATCATGGTGATATCAAAAAATGATTGGATATAATTGAAAAAAACAAAAAAAATTGACGGTGGCGAGTTTTATTGATCTCATGGCTGTGTTGTGCGTGGGAATTCATGATTTGAGTATGTGAAAACATTTTTCATCGTGTAATATTACTTGGATGTGATAGGAATATACACCCGGAGTGAAGTTGGTTGTACAACTATCGAATGATATTGCAAAGATGGAAGCTCTAAGGAAAATATCGAACTTTCTGCACTGAAGATTGAATTAAGTTTACAAACTTCAAGATTCTGTTTCTCTACTGTGCTTCAATTCGTAGTAGTTGACTATTGAAATGTCTTCATGTAAAGTCATAGAATGAGATTCGAAATATTTTTGTTGTTATAATTTCAAAGGTAGATACGAATCGTCTCAGCGTTGGAACGAGTATCAAATTGAATACGAATTTTTGGAGCATCATATTTTTCGTGAATTTACAATAACGATGTTAATGAAATCATTCGAATCACAATAGAACTGTTCGACGATAAATCTCACAAATTCGAAGTAGTTTTGCTTCTTGAAAACTGTTGTGCAAAACTTGAAATTCGAACTGATAATAAAAATTGAGTTATAATAAACATATAAAGAAAAATTCCACACTTCAACAAATATTTTTTTTTTATAAAGGTGAACCATCACGAAAAATCTTGTTTCTAGCTATCACCAAATTTCATTTCTTCAGTTCTTCATTCTAATAACAAAGAACAATTTCGAAGTGACATTTGAATAAATTCTAAAAATGAAATAGCTTTTATGGCACACTAACATCATTTTTCAAAATTAATTTCTCATCCTCATCGGATCGTAATCAAATCTTGTTGATGCCCTTTCGATCATGATGTAAATCCCCCTGGAATAAACTCCCAACTGCACTCCATAATTATTCATCTTATATAATAAACATCAAATAAACAATTACAAGACCCAACACGAACTTTCTACCCATTAATAAAGTACTTAATCGAGAAAATTACACACACTCATCAACGTTCATACACATGCACACATGATTACCTTAGCCACAAATATGGACAAGATTTCAGAGCATACAAAACTTCGGAAACCTCAACGACCATTAGCTTCCCCAAAACTTCATAAATGTTTATACTAGGTGAGAAAATACTGGAAGCTACGTATACACTCACACAACATTATAAAATATTAATGCGTTTATATATGCGGTTGCAAAATAATCAGGCGAAATTAGAGGGGCCTCCGCGACAAGCCATCATGGGATTTTGTTGAACCCTGAGCTCACAATGTCATGAACTAACTTCATAGTACAAAAGTGCATATAGATGTGGTAGAATATTATAACCGTAAAGAGGCTTCTATGGGTTTACGCTACATTCCCTGTGGTCACACATACACATATATCAATACTTATATAGGTATGTACATACATAGAATGTAGAAAGGAGAAGAGAGAAATAATTAATTGGAAGATTCAGTCGTTGACTGCGCGGTGGACAATACCGCACGCGCAGCTCTTGGTCATCCGCAAATTAATTATCTCGCTAATCGAGTGCCACTCAACGCTAATGGAACTAAATAGTTTGCAGTGGAATTTGGAATTACAATATTTATTTACATTTTCATTCATGTCGCAGTATGTTTTTAGGATTATTTATTTAACAATGTATTGGTGTTGGCGTATATTTAGTTTAAGAAGGGTTGCAAAGGGTGATTCTTGTTTGGTAGTTAATGGTGTACCCGGAAAACCAATTTAATTTTTGTTCTAAATTTTCGCCGGAGTGGATTTTTATTGTGGAATTAATTAATTGTGATGTGAAAGGGAATTATATGCAGGATTTTATTTTTTTTTTTTTACTTTGGCAGTTTTTTTTTGTAATTATGGAAGAGCTGATGTACTTTTTCTGATGATGAGAGAGTGGTGGATTTGAGGGTGAGGTTGATGGTACGTCAGGGAAAATTAAATTATGTTTCAGATTCTCGTTAGTTTATAATTATGTTGGGAAATTAATTAGTTCTTACAGAAATGAAATTGGAGGTTATTACTCATTTCTACTCAGTGTTTGGATATTTTTCCCCTATATTAATTATTATATTGTTGTTTTTACGAGTATTTATGTGAAGATGTATTTATCGTCAGGGAATTCTAGAGAAATTATTTGCTTCATCATTGTTCTTGGTATGGGATATTAAGATGAAACGCCACAGTGATGACCCAAAGAATTCGACTTCTTTTTAAAATTTTTATCTTGAGAGCGATCAGGGATGGGTGAATGAATAGGGGCGTAAAAGTTTCGTCATTTCATAGAGAAAGCTTCTCAAGAAGTTTAATTTGAAATTATTAGAATTATGGAAATTTTAGGGCAACAAATGTAGGTCTACTGAAAAACTTCCGTTTATCTGGCAGCAATCGTAATTCGTAGATAATTGGACTAGAGTGATTTTTATTTCTTCAAACTAATATGATTTTTATAAAGTTTTGAGAACTTGTGAGATTTCAACTCTTAGCGGAATGATGACTGTTCAGAAAATATAATTTGATGCAGTGATTTTCATAAAGACTGTGATTGAGCTTATCTGGATGAAATTGGTGACAAAACTTTTGACATTTTTTTGCAGCTTCCAATCTACAATTTATGAACCAGAATATTCTTTAAGAATTTTTTTCAAGCTATTTTTGCATGATAAAAATAAAATCCTTCAAAATTTCATTGAAGTGTTCGCTTTCTAATAATCCACGTCGATTCTATAATTAAAATTTATAATTATCTTTTATTTCTCCACTCATATTCTATATCTCCTTTATTCTTCCGTAATTCGTTCAGATTCGTGTAAACTAATCACGTCAAGGACCGCCTGGTTGAATGAACAGGTTTATTAATAGACTTGCGGCGGTCCAAGGAGACCAACAGCCATACAGAATATATGGAACATATATCTACAACATATATTTCTGTTGGTGAATGTAAAATGCAGATAGATAGTAAGGGCGAATGGAGAGGAAGAATGATGGAACTAAAAAACGAAAGAATAAAAATAAAAAAAAAATAAATCAAGAGGTAGATAAGGTGCGGTAAAGCGTTTCGGGTGAGCCGGACTCCCCGGTGTTCATGATTAGCATAACCGGCCCTACGGGTCCTTTTTGGATTGTCTTCTGTCCTGGTAATTCCAGGTAGGACAATGTTCTGCAGTTTCTGTCCACTCATGCTAACGAGTCCCGGGCATCGAGCGAGAAGAATCATCAGTGGAAATACTGTTTTCACATTATTTTTTAACTCCATTTTTATTCGACTATTCACTTTCTCGTGAATATGTAAAAGAGATATTTATTTTTAACTATATAATCACGTCAATTAAAAATCCAATTATATTGGAGAGTGGTTTTATGAAGAAATTATTGGAATTGCAAACTTGAACCTTTGTTTATACTGAAATGAAGAAAAAAAGGGAGAGCGAGAATATTTATTACGAAATAAAATGATTAATGGTAGAAAGAATTTGCACAGATTCATCGTGCGTATCCATGGAGAAAATGAAATAGAAAGAGTACCCCGTGGGTCAATGCTGAGAGTAGGGTTCCTAAAAAATGGCCCTCGTTACAATGATTTACATAAAAAAATTTGATTCCGATGGAGATCGGTGCGTTAACCTTTCAAAAATAAAAAAAAAACATGGTAGAACAAATAGGTTACGACGAAATTGAGTTGGATCGATTGGACCATCGAAAAATTGAATGGTCGGAAATATTTTGATTCTCTATAGCCTCAATCGATAGAATTTTTGAGAATTGATGAAATGTAGGGTTTGATTTTGTTTTCATTCTGTTTCAATCAACATTCTTTTCAAGATTTTTCTCTAATGAAACATAAAATTGTTTCGTTCCGAATTCGATGAACATTCAATGATGATTTTTTTCAAAAATTCCTACGGTTGAAAAGAAGAATGTACATTGTGCTAAATTTTCGTTGAAATTTCTGCAAAAAGATTCGAGATTGAACATAAATACTGTTAAAAATTCTCGCACGAATATCTTTTTCATTCAATTTTTGTTAGAACATGAAGTATGAAATTATTACTGCCGCTGTAAAACGTAAAACACTTGAAATTTTTAGAATTTTTCAGATTCTTCAACCATCCCTCTTGAAATTCTTTGGGCACATGCCATCAACATTTAGTAGACTGAAAGTTGGAGAGAATGAATGAATTTATGTGAAGGTGTATCAACATAAAACAAGACGATTTTGTCACAGGAATTATTTTCATGATTAAAACAGAAACAACTATCGCACGTGAAATAATATTGAAAATAGTGTCGGGTTCGCAGAAAAAATATCTAATTTGTCAAAGACGAATTCGAGTGCAATCGACATGAACTTATTCAGAATTTAACGACTAGAATTAAAAAAATTATAGAGTATAATTGATATTTTGACATTTTCAACTGATGTTTTAATAAATTATCTCTTCTTTCCTCTGCAACATTTCACTATTCAAACGAAAATTCATTCAAGCGTCAGACATTGATATTAATCCACTGAAAATACTTTTCCATTCCAACCTATTCCTATTCACATCATTTCATATGACAAAAAAAATAAATGAAACAAAGGGATGAATACAAAAAAAGGTAAAACATTGAGCGTTAAAATTGGTAGAGAGAGAGTGGGCATGAGAGGAAAATAATTCCAAAGGAAGATAAAAAAAGGAAATAAATAAAAACGAAATTTGCATTCTGGTGAACTTGGTAGACTTGGCTTTGTCGTTATAGTTCGTGGCCCTGAGGCAACGCTCTCGGATGCTCGTTTCGGTGGGACGGTTGGCACATGAGAAAAACAAGACAAAAAAGATAATAAAAATTACGTATATGCGTACGACTGAGATAAAAAGGGTGTGAGATGCAATATAAAAAAGAAATTTGATGCACGTCATGACCTGTGGACTCATCATCAGTTTAATCTATCCCAGAAAGTGTGCAGCCAACGTTTCATATTTCGCACTTGACTTTATCTGTGGAAAATATGTGGCATAAAGATTTTAACCTGTCGCAAATAGTTCACAGAGAAAATTATCTGCAATATAATTTTGATACCAACTAAATGAAAAATCACGAACAACGCAGAAAAGAAGATCGCCCTCATTAAAGTCTTTATTCCAAATCAATTCTCTTTCACTTATTTTCCATTTTACGAACAATTGTGGAAAAAAAATAAAAATAAGTAGCTCATTACAAAATTGACCCTGGTGGTGTATATATTTACGCATAGCGCAAAAAATCGTCTCGACGTGGATATGTATCCACTTTATATGTAACAACCATATAGCAAACTGCTCGCTTTGAGTTTCCATCAAATATATACGTTTAAATATATATGTATATATGCATATACATACGGAGTTTTGCGTGCAAAGAACCCATCTTTCTCGTTTCGTCGCGTCTTTCTTCGTGAATCCCAGACGAAAGAATCGTTTCGATGTACTTTTTTACATACACGAAGGTACGCTTTATATATGTACATATATTCCCGCAATGCTGCACTTTCTTTTACTTTTTTACTCCTTTCTCATTTTATTCTTTCGTTTCTCAACCGGACGCATGCAGATTGCGCAGCATTTTCAGTACGCGCCAGCTATTGTTTGCGCGCGTGCTTTTGATCTGCGGCCTTCCCATCGTCTCTTTTTTCTTTTTTCTTTTTTCTTCATTCTGCCATCCATCCACTATTCACCACCCGCCATCCTTTTTTTCTATCCACCGCTTTATACTTTTCTGAAGTTTATGCCAAAAGTAAGTATGAACATGACTTTTATATTTCGAACGCTTTTGCATACACCTAAAATATTTTCATCGCGCTTACACATCGACATTTTTTTTTCTCCTCTCTTGTTGTTATTCGACACGGATGAATTATCACCGAGTTCATAAATGCATGAACAGTGTTTGGGGACTGCAATGTGAACTATCGACAAGAAAATTTCAATATTTTAGAATTTCAATTTCTATTTTTGTCGATGAAAAAGTATTTTGATGCGAATGTGAATTAAATTAATTAATGAAAATGGAACCAAAGATTTCATTTGATTTGCTTTGCACTTCCATTGAAGTCATGAAGTTATGAAAAATGTAATTACATAAACTTGAAAGGAATATTTACAGACTTGAAGCAATAAACAGCACTTCTGATGTTTCTCTCATCACATCTGCTATTTGATTCGAATTCAAAACTCATTGAATGACGATATTGAGTACTCCCCAGTCAATCAAAATAACCAAGCGAAGACGAACTATTACATCTCAAAACCCTCTAAATATATCGTATTGAAGCGCATCAATGCGTAACGAGAAACCTCACGTGGATGGCACGCTTGCATTATTCAAATTACTCGTAACAGCTTTGATATAAATTTAATTACTGAATCCCCTTGATGCTAATACGCTTTGAAACATAATTAAACTTGGTGTATGCAAAATGGTATTGTTTCCAATATTCAAAAGTGTGAATAAATAAATTTTTTAATATCACGAATGATCGCAATTCTATTCAGATCTTGCGATGTGGAGTTGATGGATTTCAAATCAGACAATAATTGAACTGTACGGTGAATTTATAATTAATGGGTCATTGTTTGATCAGCAGAGATAGAACATGTTACGAGTGATAGTGAGGTTGGAAAAAATATGAATTATGATACAAATTTAACTATATTCGTACCTGAATCTCTCGGGTATTCCCACAACATCAAAGTGATTGACATTGAGTAAGTTTACAAGCCATGTACCCACTCAGGCGAACGTCAAAGCCCGGCTTGTTTAATATTTCATTGTTAATTATACCACTCAACTGGGCAAGTATATAAATAATGGTGATGAACAAACATGCATGTCCACCACAAAGGAATTAGGTGGATATTGTATGAATATATGAGTGGCTATCGGATATTTATAATAAATCAAATTTATAATCTATTTGTGCATTGATGAAATTCTTTATCGTCATTTCACAATGTTAATGCTTCAGTTTTTCAACGTTTATAAGTAACTCTGACGTAGCTTATAAATGAAATATCGAAAATTAATTGTTGCGAGTTAACATGGTCGAATTTCAGGAGTAGAAAATTTTCAAATTTTATTCGATCTTTCTCATTTTTGTTATATCCTTGTTATCAATAGTCTGTTCGCTTGTACAGACGAGTCTTTTCTTTTTGTTTTTTTTTCAATGGAACAGTGGTGATTATTTAAAATTGACATTTGTTATGTGGATGATAAAAACACGAATCGATTGAGAGCATTGTGCGACTTTGCAAGAGTCACCGCAACAGAAGAATTTTATGATAAAGTGATATTGGTTTCTTTTTTTTCACGATCAAGTTCATTAACTACGGTCTATGATTGTTGTTTTGGGTTGGAAACTTCTTTGTGATGATACGAAACCTTTCACATGATTGAAGTGGAACGTTATACAGAATTCAGTTTCTTTGTGTCATTATAAATTCGGCTTTAAATATATTGAAACTTTTCTCGTCCTCCATATCGAAAATTTTCAGTTAAACCAGACGAATTATAAATAATGACTATCATAAAGTGAAAAAAAACAATTTATGTAAACTGATAGACATCGATAAAGCTCATGTTCGTTTGTATTTTACTCTCCTTAATTCTTGTTTATTAATCAACCAAATATTCATTCAAACATAATAAAATAATAATGATAAAACTCACCACCACAAGCGTCTTTGAAGTCATCGCAACAATCGCCAAGTTTCAAACACGCATGATCGCAATAACACGGTTTCTCAGTATGTCGACGTACGATTGCATTCAACGATTCTTTTTGCACAACACACGTGGAATCTTTACCGGGACAACAAAGATTCGATTCACGACAGCTACCCGCGAATGTACAATTCACCAACCAGCAATAAATAAAAAATAAAATCCACAAAAATTTCCCGTGTGAATACATTTTTTTTGTCACCATTAATCAAACGTGTTGTAAAAGATTGAGCAATAGAAAAATATTTCGATAAAAAAAAATTTATTCTCCTTTATATCTGCTATTGTTATCAATTAAAATACAATGGCAATCAATAAAACATCCTTTTCTTTTTCTATCAGTGGAACTTTAATGAACGAGGATCTCGGGAGTTTCGCTATCGTCTGACTGCTGATGACTGCGAGTGATTGCATGTGTGTATGTATATTTATATCTATACATACGTTTATATTCTATATACATGTGTGTGTTTTTTTCTTATACATGTGAACATGTAAAATGTGTCTGGTGTGTTTCCCCGGTCTATACCGAAGACCCTCGCGGCTCGAAGGCCTACGCGATTCAACTGTGGCTTCCCGGTGAATGGTTAAGTATTAAGAATGCTTTCCCATGGGGACGTCCCACTACTTTCTCTCCTTACACATATACACCCCTGATACAATATCTGACAAACACCATGAGCCACTTTGCGGTATCTCACAGCATAGAGTCACTACACGACATAGAAAAATTGTCAGCAATAATTTTTATCTCATCTCTTTTTTCATTCTCTATATCAAATTTCATTTATTAAAATGGATGAGTGTTCATTATTGGAATTATTCTTCAATTGTATTTATTTGATAATTATTAATTGTTATTAGTGGGTGGTGTATGAAATGATTTTATTGTCAATATTCATCACGTGGCTTTGTGTATGTTATGATGGTATTAAATGTAATTAGTGATTCAAACTAGAAATATGATTTATGATCGGTTTATTATTATTCCATTCACGAATGGCGTCACATGCGTGGCGCCAAACGCCAAAATAATAACAATGAGAAGGTTATTTATTGTATTTTTTTTTTTTTACCGCGTGTCTACTCAATTTCGTTTTCTCTGTCGTCACGCGGTAAGTATACTGTAGGTTCTCGTGGAAACCTCGTTTATGAGCATGCGCTCCTTGTCGGGATCCTTTGTATGATTTGACGAATCATTTCAATTCCTAACGAAAACGAGGAGGATTGTGATATAGAAAAGAAAAAATTCGCATTCAGGTAATTGATTGGGTGAATTTTTATGAAGATATTTATTTATAGAAGTAAATAATGTGAAGTTATTATTAGATAAAAAAGTTTTTGTTGTATAAATTGAGAAAATGTCATGGAGAATAATTCATGAAGTAGAGGTTAACATTGTGAAAAAAATATTAACGGAAAAACTAATTTCTCACTCCTAATCGTCAAGTTAGTCACATAAATTTTCACTTTTTTTTTGCTCGAGTGAACCATTTATTGAGCTATCTAATTTGCCAGTTGGAGAAAAATTAAATATACATACGTTATGAATGTAAATAAGGGCTTGAGAATAATTGACCGCACTTTGTGAGCGATGAACTTTATTGTTCTTTTCACGCTTGTGTTAATTGATGCAAATAATTCCGCATCCGTGTAAAGAGATGATGTTAATGTAGTGGCTCTATCAAAAGCGAGACAATAAATGGAAAAAGAAATAAAAGAGAAATTATAAACGACAAGAAATAAAAGAAGACAAAATGTTAATTCAAACTATCATGTTAATTTATTTATATGAGAAATTTCAACAATAATTAATTCAAATATCAAGAGTTTATGCATTAACAGATAAATCGGAAATGAAACTTCCGCTCAATAATAATAGACATACATGAACGTATCTATCAACACCCCTAATTGCATTTGAATTTGACTATTACGTGAGTATGTGAAATTTGTCATGAAAATATATTCTACGAATTTATCTCACAATGATTTTACCATGAATTTATACGTGTATGTGTGAGGCAAAATTCACAGAAATGAAGGCAATCTTTCATTCTTAATATGTGCTGTCAGCAATGACGTCTATATATATATTTGCGAGTGTATATACATGGAGTAAAAGTAAGCTGCGCTCGCGAGACGTGGGAAAGTGATTAAACACGAAAGCAAAGGTGACACACACAAGTAGTTTGCAGCCCGAAACTTAATTCTCCCAGGCAGCCGTTGACAGATCTAATAGAGTTTATATTATATTATATATGTATATAGATAGTTACTGAGCTAAATTACTGATGTACAGTGAGACTGAATTGCAGTTAAAACATTCAAATGAATGGACTTGTAATTTTACTTGCCAATGAATTATATCAAATACTGGCAAGTTTATTGGATGGACGTTTTATAGGTTAAATTAGTCAATTGCGATGACGATGGAAATATTTTTTATTAGTTGGAAAAAATTATTTGAGATCTTGGGGACGGGTTATTCCGTTTCGTTCCAGAATTTGATGAATGCGGTGTATGTTTGAAGGGGTTGTTTTTTTTCTCGATGTAGAAATGAGTAAAGTCTTTATACGTCTACCATAACGAGTAGACGTATTGTTGATTCATTAGCATAGTTTGATCAAATTTCTTTCATGAAAATTATTCAACACAATTTGAATGCATTTAACATTATCTAAAGATGGAATAACTTTCATTGATTTTTAGAACTCACATTTGAATCTAATGCCACTGCACTGCTCTGAAGTTGGCACGATATGGAATGTTCGGTGCAGAAATAGAGGTTAAGTTTATGCACACTACTTTTAGTAAACATTTCCACATCACTCTCATACCATATCGAAATAATATGCCATGCGGTGATGGGATCATTATAAATATTTCCACAAATCATTTCAATACATGTGATAGATTATTTTTAGAAATAAGTTCATGTCAGAATCAAACGTGAATATTCAGTGAGTTTGCGACACTAGCGCCAGAACGGCGACTTCTGTAGAGAATTTTCGTGAAGTGATATATATATATGTGTTGAGTTTATATTTTGTAATGCCAACATAAATCATACATTCTATATATCTCATACTAACGCAGCATGTTGAATTAGAGTAGTGTACAAATATGTATCATACATTTCATTATTATTAATTTATGATATAAAATAATAATGGGTTCAAAAGAAAACGTGACGCCGGTTACAAAAACCACAACAACGAATGTAACGAAACCATATGGTAAAATAGTGTTAACTCTACAAAATTGCCTTTATCCAGATGAAAAACTCAATTCAACACCATCACAATTAGATGGTTTGGATGCCGAAACTGAAACTGATTTACGAATTTTGGGATGTGAGCTTATACAAACAGCTGGAATTTTACTGAAATTGCCTCAGGTAAATATTAGATTATTAACTAATCATCGAGAAATTCGTGTATTCATTTTGATATTGTTTCTAGATTTATCACGAAAAATGCACAACAACATAACCTACAAATATTAGTTCCAAATACACCACGTAAATTAAATCAACGGATAATTGAAAATTTTCATTCATCTATGTAATCGCTTCTTTCATAAGTGTAAATTTTGAGGGGGGATCACCAGGACGCAATGACAAAGTTTGTCAATACTTTGTTGAGTTATTGGAATTTGTAATTTTTCGCTGGTTTATGGGTCGAACCTCCTCTCAATGCATATGAGAAATTATATGCGGTGTTTTTCTCGAATTGTTTAGGTTATCGAGGAAATGAATTGAATTTGGGACAGTTCTATGTATAGAATTCTTCGTTGCATAGACATGGAAGTTTTGATATCGGCAATGGAATGGGATCGCAGAATGACAGTAAGGTCAATTGGCGTCATCAATGACTAGTTAGGGGTGATCTAAACTGGACCCTAAATCCATTTCCATTTCGTTCTCTCACAATCTGCAGTATCATGAATACCCAATTCATGATACGTGTATCCACAAAAAAATTTGTAATCAGGGATCCAGTTTTACGCACGAATCATCACTCGCTTTCGCCCAAGTGCTTGTGAATACAGCCGCATCTTGACAGTTCGACGATTCTTTGAAATATATCACTTTAGTCAGCTGTAGGTTCCACTTCTGTTTTGAGAATTGATATCTGCTTCCAACCGATTTTTCTAAAGTTATAACTATCAACAATGTAACAACCTCATTGTTCGTGAAATCCTCGAGGCAGTCATTTATTTAGATGTCCCTAACTACATCGGGAATAAAACTCGGACGCGCTAGTCCATTTTCTCACCTTTCCATCTTGTCTTTCCATCTCGGCGGCGTTCGCGAACCTCATCCCTTTATACTGCTTTAGTTGGCTGATCTTTCATTTATTTATTCGTTCATGGATTCCAGGTGGCAATGGCGACCGGTCAAGTGATATTTCAAAGATTTTACTACAGTACATCGTTAGTAAGGCACAACATGGAAACAACAGCGATGGGTTGCGTATGTCTGGCGAGTAAAATTGAAGAAGCTCCGAGGCGAATTCGTGATGTGATTAATGTTTTTAATTATGTTAAGCAAGTAAATGGACAAAAGTAAGTTGATCAAGATAGAAAAATCAAAAGAACAATATAGATGAGCTGATTTTGATAATAATATACCTAATCGCTGACGTTATTTCAGGACAATTCAGCCCGTAATCCTTGATCAAAATTATGTAGCATTAAAGAATCAAGTGATAAAATCCGAAAGACGAGTACTGAAGGAATTAGGCTTTTGTGTGCACGTAAAACATCCTCACAAGATAATTGTAATGTATTTACAAGTATTGGGATATGAAAAAAACCGTGCGCTTATGCAACAATGTTGGAATTATATGAATGATTCATTGCGTTCAGATGTATTTTTACGGCATCAACCTGAGACAGTGGCATGCGCTTGTGTTTATTTAGGTGCGCGGCAATTGCAATTGCCATTGCCATCATCACCACCGTGGTTTTCCATTTTTAATGTTAACGAATCAGCAATAAGAGATGTCTGCCGTCGTATATTACGTTTGTATTCTCGGCCGCGTGTACGTCCTGAGCAATTGGAGAAAAAAGTAGAAGAGCTCAGACGTAAATATGAAGAGGCAAGATCGAAGGCGCGTGGTACTGATGTAGATGGACACACACCGAGTCCACCTCTACCTACGCATCACAATGCTTGGGGCGGATTCATCAGCCGTAGTGGGACGCATGCTGTTCCGGAGCGATCGAAATCGCCCAGGTATCTACAAGAGTCTGTTTCATTTGTTTTAATTTCTTTATTAACCCTCCGAGTGCATAGACTTTTGTAGTTGACAATTAGTTGTTCATAGTCCTAGATAATACCAAGAAGTAAAATTTTCAAGTTAACGTGACATGTGCATTTTGAGGGCCGACATTGAATTTCCATTCTTTATAAAATAATGGTCTATCTTAACCAACGAAATATTTAATGTTAATTTGCAGACGTTCAAAATCATCAACCAATACATCATCATCAGCGCAACGTGTCGAAGGAACTAAACATACAAAACGAAAAAAGCACACGAGCCGCAGCAGATCGCGCAGTCACAGCCGTGAACGAACACGCAAAGCAAAGAAAACTCAACGTCGACGATCTGGTAGTCATAAATCGCGTAGTAGATATCGATCACGTAGTTAGTTAACAATAAATAATCTTATTCGAACTGGAATAATGATCATAGAATAAATTATCAAACCTTAAAGAGAAAAAATTGCAAAGGAAGACGACAAAGAAAACTTATTGATTTGCAGCCGTTGTCAACGAAAAATTCCGGATTGTATAATCCCCATGGGTTGTGCATATGAAAATTTCGATTGATTTGATCATTCGAGAAATTGTATGGTAAACTTCTTGCACATACATAACTTTTGTATACAGATATATTGTACTAAATAAAACGACATAATTTTCTGACAAAATTTTACTATTTCTCCTTTTGCGATTAACTTTTCTCCCCTGCTTCCAACCCTCAAAATACAAATACTCACTCACACACGCACGCATAACTACCAAAATATGCTATTTTGTGGATATCGTGTGGACGGCCTTAGCAGTAAGAAAAGTTCGATTATAAAATAGTTCTCGATACAATTATGTACACGTATTCACAAAACTATCAAATCAATGAGAATATAATATTTTTGCTGCTTTTTATTTAACTGTTGCCATTATTATATGATGCTCTGCCAGCTAACTCCAATAAATAACGATCAGGATGATCCAGCCAATCAGCAGTACTCAATTTAACTACGCGTTGTTTTTCTGCTTCTTTGACTTGCCATTTTTTTATCTCTATTTGTTTTTCTCTGGAAATGAAATCCAAATTTCAATGGGTACGTAGAGTAGAAAACAGTGACACTGGACTATGCTCAGTCAGCACTGCACATATATCCAGAATTACTTCACATTGTATCAAAGTATCGAAAAAAGTTACCTGGATTTACGATCACCACAGCCCCATGCCTCTATGCTCATTATACGATGTGGTGCACCATTGAAGCTCACAGAGTGGAAAGATTGATCAATATTGATGAACGGTTTTCGTGGATCTTTACCCGCTCGTAATCCTTGAGGATAGCCTCTAATAGATGTATTTAAGTACAGCATCTTCGAGCCCTTATCAATTATTTTATATGATGGCAACAATTCAATGATGACTGAATCATCATCACCCCAATACAAATGTGATTCTCGCCATTCTATTGCCGAGCATATACAATACGTAACGTTCTCGTTGTTACCACTGTCGCCTTTTATAAATAGAATCGTTGGACCTTTGTATCCAAGAATATGATGGAGAAAGCGATTGGCACCAGTTCCATGTTCATCACTACTATATAACAATGTCCAATGTCTAGGCCAAGGGTTCCGTGACAATTTTACTGATAATGCTTCCGAAGATTTCTCTCCTTGAATATCCTCTGCCTGTAATAAAATGAGGATACTAATTTATACAAGTACGTGTCACAGTCGACGTGAATAACATCAGCATCTTGGTGAATCTATTGGTAAATTTACCTCGATATAACAGTTGGGTAAACTTGTAGATAACAGCCAGACATGACTGAGCGGTAGCATATTATCTGGTTGTTCGAACGTAATATTTTTGTCTAAAATAGGTGTTATTGGTTGAATGTGTGGCTGCATTTCTTCAGTTGATAATAAAATCTGGCCATTACGATACGCAGTGGTTAATACATGAACGACATATCTATGTACACCATACAATACTTTCGGACAATGTTGCCACAACCAATTACTGACGAAACTCACTGAGAGATATTCCTTTCCATGAAACTAAAAAGTCATCATCATTCGAATATATCATGTTTAATGAAAGGTGGGAACATATCAATGAGAATGCAAACATACACATGAAGACACAACAGCATGAATAGTTTGGTATACATATGCACAAGAACTTGCTTCAGTGTCAGTTGCTAATTGATACGATATCATCAATAAATCCTTCATCATGTCAGGTGTAACATCGCAGTCACTCTTAGAAGCGCAATACATCTTTACATAAATATCTAATATCGTCCGATCACTCATGACGGATAATATTTTTTCAACTTGTTGCTTGAATGCTGAAGTACTGATGTGTTTCGTCGTTGCCTTTGATAGAGCATGAATTGAATGAAATAATTTTGCTCCCAAATCTGGATAATGGGGAAACAGATATCTGATAAAGACATTCTCAGTGATTCCATGTACATCCTCATGGTGTTGACTTCGTTCAGCCAATATCTGTAATCAGTATAAAAATGCATAGATAGATGAATAGATATCAATGTGTATGATGCAAGGTTGAATAAACAGATATAACGGACAGAAATATGTTCAGTGAATAAACATGGAAATGGAATTTGATGGTGAACGCCAAATTCCAAAATTCATTACCAAAATGAATGACGAATGCAAAGAAGACAAGTACTCTGAAATATTATGGAAAATTGATTGTGAACAATATATTCACTTTTGGTTTGAATAAAGGATTATCATCTAACAACTTTATGCACTTGAGTTTAACGAGATCGGTTGGACACATCTTGGAATCACTAAATTATGGAAATAACAAATGAATTGCCGTGCAAAAACCGGTGACATCCAGCAGTAACCTCCTCACCAACACTGTGAACATCTCTGATATCAAATACCGCTACACTTTCTTTATAAAAATCATCATCCTTGCTCCAAATAACTACAATCGATCATTCTGATTACTCTTATCGCGAACAATTCCACCAAGAAAAACACTGCGACAGCCCTGGGGAAATAGAAATTGAAATTACACTGTGACCCAATAATAACAATTATCCTTTTAGAAAAACAATACACAGTTGAATACGAATGGAACCAAGCTGCTCCAATAAATCAAATGAAATCATCGGTGTTATTACTTTACGCATGATACAACATTATGCAATACGCAATAACAATAAAAACTGAGCACCACTATTAATATTTATTAGGAATAATGAATTTAACATTTATAACCTTGCTCAATTTGTCGACAGGTCGAAAATGTGTCACAAACTGATGGTCACTATCAGTACCAGAAGGACTTCTTGATATAGAGTCAGGATGTTTACTGTCCGTAGCTAATGTTGATGTTTCCTTTTTACCTGATCCTTCACTGCTACGCGCCACATGGTTTCCCATTGTACTCCACGTGAATTTATATTTTATATTTTTAATTCATATATGAATTGTTGATAGAATAACGAGTAAATGCATATGTATCGTAACTTTTCACAGCTCTTTCAACGAGTCACATATACAAATAACCCAAAAACGATATTATTGATAGGTATATATATGAGTTTGTGTTGAGCGGCATCTGGATAATACCACACAAACGGAAAAATGTATGATGGAATATGCTGCGTGTATACATGTGGCAACAACGATTCATTGGTAGCTGTGACGCTTCCTCTCTCTCTCTTATTTCTTGTAATAGAAATTGTCATTAGGTTTCCTCCTTAATCGTTTCGTCACTTTGTAATTTTATTTGAGCATTTGATGACCTAAATTACAGGGATAATTGTTGAATGTAGTTCGCTGGGTCCGTAATGACTGTTATACGACTGCATTTTGGAAAAAGATGGACGAATTTATTTTTATTTCGTTCTTTACGTATAGCAGATTGTTGTAAATTAAGAATATATATGGATTTGTATGTGTACATGTGAATGTTTTCTTTTTCTTCAGCGAATTCTTATCTTATCATCCGAAATAATCGATGCAGATGGCGCTAATGAGAATATTATGGTGAATGTGCATCTCGTACTTGCATACATATATAATTACTCTGAAATGAGCAAATGCATTTGTACTCTTGCATTAATTCGTAATGGTAAAATATGAAGGTTGAATATGATTTGATTCTTGTTTTAACATTGATAATTGACATTGGTATACCATAAATTTCGTGCAGTTTTTACTCCGTTGTAGTTTTCAGAAAATTTATCGATAGTATTCTAAATTTAGTATATGCACTGAGCATTTGATAACATTGATTGAAAGAATAGCAAAAATAAGTATCGAGAATTGGCATAGAGGGTACGTTCTACCTACAAAATATGTTCAAACGATTATAAATCATAAATAAAAAAAGAAATTATAAAATAATATAAAATACTAATTTTGTTCAAGGCAACTCAACGTTGATGGGGTTCAACGATTACCAATTACTTTCTCGATATGGCTCTTGAGTGTTTCCAATTGTCTCATTGTTTCTTCATCCAATTTAGGAATATGGGACAGTCTAAGTCCATCACTGGGTAATAATGATATTACGTCGCCATTTCGTAATGGCACATTAATATTTGCCGTCCGATCCGTTACCAATAATGGACTTCCTTGCATACTTAATGCCACTTCACCATCTCTTGGTCGACGCAATACATTCATTGGAGTGTTCGGTTTGAATTTTGGCGTTATAAGATTAAATTCATTGGGGAGTCGTGACACTGCTGGTGTCACTAATTTATTATTGATTCTTGAATTGGATGCGGCACGACCGTTTGATGAAGATCGTGTCCGTGGACGTATGTTTTCATTTCCAACTTGTGAATTGCTTCTTTGTTGTTTCACTGGGCGTTTCGATGTTGATTTAGATGTATCAATTCGCGATACATGTTGACGATTTTTCTGTTGTGTCCCACTCTCAGTCACATATCCATCATCCATTGATGTTGCGGTTTGCCGTTTGGATAATTTTTTGCTTTTCGTTGCTGTTGGAGGTATAGCAGCTATATGTATACGGTCATCACTAGTTGAAGTTACATTGCTCTCATCATCGTTATTAGTTTTCAATTGACAATTGAGTAAATCACCTAATGTCACATGTTTTTGTAGCTCTTCAGGCATGAGAGATAACGCTAGATCGATTTTGTTTATGAAGCCTTTGACTAACATGTCACATTCTGCTTCAATTCTCCGTACCTTTAATCTTGCTTGTTTGTCGAAGTCTTTTACTAACAATTCACTCTCCTCAGTGTCTGCATTATTTGAATTACGTTTACGTATCTGTTTTGTGCGTGGCATTTTTGTTTTTTTTTTTCGCTCCAATTCGAATCCAATCCTTATCGTATCAAAAATAGAGCCAATTTTTGGTTTATAATCCCAATATATAAAAAATATTGTATGTAAATAGTTATTATTATAAAACTATTCGATTTATCTGGTCTCTGGAAGGAGATCTCAGAATATTGTCCTCTCTCGCTGTTTGTTGGTTAGGTTGCCTTGAATATTATATCAAGTATGTAATGCAGTTATGCGTTTTCATGCGGTTTCTGGTGTGTAGAAATCAAAATGATATGTATAGTCAATCATGTATTACGATGAAATCCTGTTTATATGAGTAATAATTACCAGTATATGGGTCTCGGATTTTACATTTTTTGCCTCCACCGTCTAACGTATTTGTTGTTCAAATTGGTTTTGAACCGTCAATTCGCGGCGTTCCAGATTGTCAAATTAGGGCTGATTCACAATAGATGACGATAGAGAGAATAAGGAACGCTGAATTCGGAACGACGAAGTTTCGGGCCAATCCCGATCCACTGTCTCATTTACTATGAGTTACTCATTTGCTATTCGCCAAGTATGCTTCCCTTGGAACTCTTCTTGAAGTTCTGTTCCTTTTCTGTGATTGAAAAGAAAAAACATTCATGTTCAGGAATCAATCTATCTTTCAAACTGACTTAGGTCCCATCAAAGTTGGACATCATCCTTCAATTGCAATATAAGTTGAATATGTTGAATTCATTGGTCAGGAGAAATTAAAGAAGAAATGTGCGACTATAGCGCACTCAAATGATTTATATGGAAGTAGAAAGAGTGTTGTGGAACACCTGCGAATTATTGGCGCCGAAATTGAGGTCTGACGTGAATATGTGCACAGGCGATTTCGTACAAACGGCATTGATCCGCATCAGTTACTTCGATTCAGTCGGGCATTCGAACCAGTAAAGATCGATCTAACGATCGTATTTCAGAGATGATTTTCGAGTTAGAGACGATGACTGCATCCATCTGATCAACTCGTTAGTACTTTCATATCTAGCCGTGATACTTGTGGTTCAATAGCAGAATCGAGAGGTATAAAAAAGATAAATTTTATGAATTACGAATAAAATTTTGGACTTCACATATCTTTTCATTCGTGGAAATTTCGGAGGCCATAATTTCTCTGTAGTCCAGATACTGAATTATGTTTAATTGGTTGCCCTCAACTGATTTACGTATCAAATATACCAAGAATCGGTACAATGAGTGGGGGGTTGGTAAGGAGTTATAAGTTGGTAAAATAGTTATTGCTCGGTATGGGGTATGTGATACAGTCACGTACTGACATCCAATGCTGTGTAAAACAGCGTCAAGATTTCTTCAGTCGATACAGTTCCAACAATATCGTGAAGTAAGCTTGATCAACCAACATCTCACTCTTATGTTTGAATTCGAAGTAATGATGTGGTATCCTCTGACATTCAGATGGAACCATTCCAGACTATCTCTACTATCGATTCACTGTTCATGACCATGTTGTTGATACATGGTGATCCGAAATTGGATCATTCCAGGTTTTCAACTGCCTCGGGTGAGTCTTACCTAGTTATTGAACTCACAAATGAACAATCACTCCTGTGAATGTCAGTCATTCCAGTGATCGTGGACTCACTGAACAGCCATGAAAATGTATGTCCAGGAGTATTACTCATAACTGGTTGCTGAAGAATTCAACGAAACTTTACCGAAATGAGCAGACATCGCATCGCTAAGCAAGGATGGATCCAGCTGGATATTTCATGTCACCCTTTATATAACTATCACATGATCGGATTATTGGGAGGTAAGAATTCTATCAATTCGAAAGAAGGTACCGGTTACCAATTAGTAAATTCCTATCTTACATTGTGGAATTAGAAGCGGCGGATTCTCCCAATTCATCTGACATGATTATGTCTACTCAAAGACAATTAAACAGTTTAATGGATTTTATCGGTGATGATTGAATCTCTTGGTTATGATTATAATGATATGCATCGCTGGAGAGATTAAATCTTTTCCCAACCAACCACATTACGTCGAATGGAAGAAAAATATAACGAGTGTTCAAACCAAATCACGTGGCAAATTTACATACTCAAACATCAGCGATTTTTCAGTTGCACACTGTATTGACCTCCACCAATTGGAGCGGAGAGAAATCATTCAGCAAACGGGAATTCATCTTTTCGTGTATCGAAGCTCACGTTTTATCTATTGTTGGATTGATCATAATCGCTGGGAATATGTAGCACATGTGCCCTATATTATTCATCATCTTTAGTGTTGATATTATGTGAAAACAAATAGTGTTCGATTGATTTTTAAACATGAATTCCAATTTTGTTGTGAATGATGAATGCATTGATGATCATAACAATACAAACCATTGAATGTCGTCAAGATACATCAAATATCATGTCTATAGAAAAAATTCTTGCTCTGAATATTTTTCTTCTTCAATTTTTTTGATCCACGCTTGAGTTGAAACATGACTGAGTGGTGATACCAATCGACCGTGAAAATCCCCCGCTTTTTCGTTCGCAAGTAGTGAGGATAAAAGGGATATGTCACTTTCGAAAAAAAAAAGGGAAGACCCAGTTGCTTTACACATAGACATTCTTCTCCCTTTCGAAATTGATACCACATATATTTATGTTTGTGATTGCCGTGAGTATATCCAACAATCACATGAGTTTGGGCTGAATGTGATGGTGAATGCGCTGAGTTGGTGATCTAGTGGCGCAGTCGCGGTGTTATCGACCCAATGCAACCCGGGCGACACCCTCCAAGTTTGTTCGCGAGCTTCCACTGCTTCATCGGCAAACTAGTGGGTAGTACATACACACGACATAGGTAAGTCGAACTGCACGGATCTCTCATCACTCTACCCACGCGTATGGCAATTCACAATCACAAGCGCGGTCACTTTTATATACCATATAAAGTGTTGCATTTTGTCACGTGACAAAATATTGATTATGTTCCATTTATTATTCAGCCAGACGAATTAAATAATAGAGCGATTGTACATTTGTGAGACAAGATTAATAATTAATTGGAAATCATTTAAAATTTTCTACTTTGAATTAATTTTTTTTTCGTCTTCTGTAAAGGGAAATTATTTGCACTGTGTTCGAATTGTCCGCGAAATATCGTGGCCAACCGACCGGATATAGCGAGTGCGCAGGCGGATATTCACGAGTACGCAGTCGTGAGGCGCGTACCAGTTTCACGTGATTGTTCACCTACATTGTCGCTACATCATTGCTTCATCACGGGGTATTCTCAACTGAAATTTTGTCGAGGCATCTAGTGAAAAGAAAGAAAGATAAGAGAAAAGTATTGATATATTAAAGAAGAAACATAGAAAAGAAAGGGTTGAACGTAGCACATTTTCGTGGATCTATTTTGAGGGTAACTTTTACTCAAGACGTTTAATATCGACGTTTTTTATTATCGTCTACTTTCCCTTCTACTTCTTCTTCTTCTTGTTCTACGTTGACGAACGTGGTGTAAGGCGGCCAATTGTTGAGGTAAGACATTGCTGAATTGTAGGGGAGTGAGGAAATTATTAGAGGGTTTTATTTCGTTTATTGTTACAATAGCGATTAATCGTGAGAACAGTTTGGTTTAGTTGTAATATTAAATTTGTTGAAGGAATTTTTATTGAGTATTTATTGGGTGTGACAAAACGTAGATTTTCTTTTTCACAATAGATAATTTTCTGTTATTTTGTAATATATGAGTTATCGTGTTATTGATGGATGGAAATCTATATGATAATTCATAGGATTGTGTAGGATTCTAAAAGCCCATCAATTTCATTTCGTATTTTCTATTGTCGTGGAAAGAATGTGTGTGTGAGTGCGTGACACAGTCTCGACGCGTCGGTTCGGAAAAATTGGGGTAGTAATGCAAGTAGGGGGGCGATGAGTTGTGCTGTCAGTTTTTTTTTCCGTCCCGTATAGCATTGCAATGGCGTCCACATGTAGACTTCTGTCAGAAATCAATTGTCACGCAGACGGAAATTATTGTTCATTTCTTCCTTGACGCTTAGCTGAGAGACCGATGCGTCTGAAAGCAAAAATTCGTCTTCTTTATGTAAAATGAGAAGAAATCGATTTTATAAAAAGAAATTCCAGACGGAATATCATTGAAATGATTTGTGAGATTTTTTTTTCTTCATCGTCAAAGTTTCTTTTCATGGATCCAGTTAAAAAAGAGAAGAATTTTAATTGTGAATTCTTTGAATGGAATTTTGTTGGAATGAGCATTGTCAACGTTGAACAGAAAAATGGACGACTTCCCCTGAGAATTCATAATAATTTTTTTCTTCATATAACTTTGGAATAAATTTCTCAGGGAAAATTCACAAGTGAAGTTTTTACTACACGTTCATCGTACATAGATAATACAGCTAGTTAGTTACTTCATCAAAAATCTCACACCAGTGTTCACCCACAGAGTTAATGAGCGTATGCACAAATAGTTCGACAGAACTCACTACACTAAATCACTGAAACACAAATTAATCAAATATTTAATATCCTCAAATGTTTTTCGGAAGAAGTCATTCAACCGAAAATAATCGCACGAAAATCCAGATTTAATACTTGGAAAAATCTCCTCACGATATTGAAGTTGACGCGACTGCACGAGGGAAGAAAAAAGATCGCAATAATATTCTCTGTCACGTCCGAACATCGACATGATGTCTAATTAGATTGCATTTTCCACTCAAACGAACGAACATCTTTCAATTTAATTCAAGTATTATTGAAATTTCTTTCCACCCAAACTTTCATGAAACGTCAATTTTTTCCTTCTCTCAGTCGCAAGTAAGAATAAAAAAAGAAGAGCAATAGAATGTGACAAGGAAGAATTACACAATAGTGAGGAGCCCCCCGACGTGAATTGTTTCAAAGTGAACTTGGATATGTGCCAAAATGATCAATAGGATATATTGAAAAATTTTGGTGTAGAGTCGGATCGTGCTATCATTCAAAGAGACTCCAATTTGTTATATGATAAAAAAAAAATAACGGAAAAAAATCTTCATGAAATTTATTTTATTTCAATTTCTCTATAAAGAAGACAAATATTCATTGACCCCATTTGTTTGATATTGAAATAGACATCCTGATAATGAAATTATAGTTTCGTATGCATACTAAAGTTAATTCATTAAGTCATATGAAGAATGACCGAGTTTGATTCAGGAAGCAGTGCTGAAAATAGATAAATTTCCATAAACGAAACTCAAACCGAAAATAAAGCTTTTCAATCACCGCTAAGTAAAATGGAATTTTAATCAAAAACAATTAGAAAATAATCCTTTGTCTGATATTCAATTCCCATCACTTTGCTTCGTCAATTTGCTTACATGATGACAATAACAAAGGGTTTGAAATATTCAACAAAGTTTCGTTGTTCGAGGAGTGGCTTTATGTTAATAACATTCAAGGTTTCTGCGGTAATGATATTTAAGCTTTTTCATTGAACAGAAAGAAAAACCGGGAAGTGCTGACTTTCGAGCGATGAAAGCTTCACTCTCTTTTGAACAATCGGTAGTAATTGATGAGTTGTTCCCCCGCTTTATCATAGATAAATTTTCTTCTCAACATTACCATATCAAGTTCAGTCTTCATTTCTACAAGTTAGACATTCAACCCACAGTGCCTTTCATTCTTTCATCAACATGAATTTTTTTCTTTCATGAGAAGCTTCTTACGATCGATATTAACGTCACCAACTTTGGTGTTACGGTCCGATCCTGGAACCACCTTTCTCATCTTATACTTCATCAATTGTTTATAGATTATTCTATAGCATAAAAATTCTTGCTTCAAAGTTGATTTTCTCGGTGTCAGTAGTTTCGTGAAAGGAACATCAGTGTCAAAATAACAGAAATAAATTCTCAAAAGGTCGATATAACCTCGTTAAGTATTATCGTAGGTGACAAAAAGCGAATCTGTTATTCTAGGATTAAATAAACTTTTCCATCTACCATTCACGAAAAATCCATCAATTTTAAACATCCTGTGTGACTAGATGGCATTTTGGCACTCTGCCCATACGTTGAAACTGCGCAACAATATGATATTGTATAACCGAAGATATGTGGATAATGGAAAGGAAATATAAATTTGTGGATTTTATTCAATTGAGAGGATTTCATTCGAGTATGTTCAACTCAAAAGGCAAAAATTCGTATAAAATTTTATAATATCCATTACCCATCCTTACTCTCACAAGTTTCCTTCTCTTTCCGTTATCCAATTCACGATGTAATGTACATATGAAGAAGTGAATGTGAATTTGGATTTGATAAATTTGAATGAATGAGACAGCCAAAAGAAACTCGATTCTGTATTCTGATCTTCGTTTTTCTTCAGATCGTTTATTTTATCACATTTCTCTCCTCCATCTATAGAAAATATCACATGGAAATTCATCCGTTTTTCTTACCCTTCGTTATTCACATAAGTTAACGTTATAGCGCTTCAGTTCAATGTGTTGCGAAACTTTTTATCCTTTTCACGCGTAATGGTGTTTGAGGTTAGGGTGGGAAAACTTTATTCAACGTGACGTTAACTTTACTATTGACTTTTTCTCCTTCAACGCTTTCTTTCACGTTTTTTAACCCTCATCAAGTTTTCTACAGTACGCTAGTTCATGGGACTCTGTTTATTTCGATTAAAATTACACTTGAGGTGGTAAAGAAAATGTACGACAACACTGGTCTACCTTTTAAGAAAACGGTTAAATATTTTGGTGAGTTACGGGATAGATTTTATCGAGAAAGACTTAGCAGAGGTTTGCCTTCGATAATTAATCCCTTATGGAAAGAGTAGTTTTATATAGTTGATGAAGTATGATGATGATTAATGGTTTCTCAACCTTCGTAGAATATATCGTTTTACTTGTTTAAACTCAAAATTGGATTAGTAACCTTAGGAATTTTCTGAAAGCCATTTAAGATACTTCTAAAGTTCGTCCTCGAATTCCCCTTTCTATACCCGATAAACGAGAGAATTCTTTTCACGATTCTGTTCAATTACAGTGTCAACATCCATCCAGGGAGTGTTGTGAATATAAAATATCGTCTTGAATGATTCATGTTTAATATTCACGGATGACATGAGTTACTGCACTCGAAAATTAATTATATCAAGGTTGGGAACGTCGAAGTCATCGTGAATTTCATAGTATGAATTATTTGTCTGATTCGTTTCGTATTTTCACATTTCATACAGTTTTTTTTTGGTTCACAGTTCTCTCCACCATTTCAATTCATTGCCCAATCTGAAACCAACATTAAATATCCACCGAATCCACGGGATGAATTTCTATTCGTATTCTCTCCATAAAGTCTCTATCTTTATCAAGCTCTTCATAATTATCCTGCGGGGGTCTATTGTTTCCAACATTTCGACAATGATTAAAAATGGACAATTAACTAAAAATAATCCAAGAAGATTAATCAAAATAATACTGAGAACATTGAAAATAAATCAGGAGAATTGAGACTATAATGAACAACACAATAAAAACATCAGCATAAAATCTGATAGATCGATTTAGACCATGGGATTATCTACTACATCATACATTGCTTTTCACAATTATTCCAATTTATCCCCCACCGATTGCATAACAGAAGGCACCAATTTTATCCTTCACATTTACCTATACAGTTAATCCTAAAATAACCCATGACACGATTCATCCCATTTTATGTAAGCCATTCATAGTACAGTTGAGGGGTAGTGACGGTGGTGTGCAGCCTAGTGAAAATAAAGTCGATAGCCCAGGGGTATGGGTCGATACGAGAGACGCTTTATTATACCCCAGACTGCAGGAAGAATGAGAAAAACTTGTGTGCGTGTGTGTCACTCTTTTTCTCTCTTTCTCACTTTCTGTTTCTGTGTATATAGGCAAGAAAAACTGAGATAGTAAATGAGGGGTTGGTAATGTTTGAGAGGGCGTTGCCTTCTCTCATTTCCGTGCACTTTTTCTTTCCATTCGTTCATGAAACACTTGGTCTAGCACACATGCAATACCTATGTGCACTTGTGCACATATATATATGTGAGTCATTTTCATGTGGCGTTATATTTACTCCTTTCTACATTTGCTCTATTTTCGTGTATTTCTCGTAGCATTGTACCAGCGTTCTTCTCTTTCACTTCCTTTTTTTGATGGAGCTGCAAGAGTGCACTTGTTAGAAGTAGAGTAAAAAGACGTGGAGATGTTTATACGTAGGGAGGTGAAGACGAGGGGGGAAAGCAGTGACAGTACGAATTGTGCAAATAGTTTTAGGGCAGGTATTAAATAACTTTAATATCCATCATTGCATTCATATATAAACTGTGTTTTTGAATTCGATTTTGTCATGCGAGTGATTTGTAAATTCTCAACAGGAATTAAATGAAAATCATCGTTCATAATTGGATATGGAGGAAAAAATTTGAAAATAATGTTGAGGGGTTTTTTGTTTTTAGAATTGCTTAGGGGTTGGAAGAATTAAAATTTTTTTTTGGTACTATCAGCGATTCCTATCATTGACGAAGTTATTCGTTTTATCTTTTCTTTTTCTTTCTATTAAAATTATGAATAGATTTGTGGATTTATTTCTTGTATCGTGTTGTATTATCCCCGTTTGTCATCAGATCAATAAAAATTTGTGTTAAATCAAGCAGTAAATAACTATAAATTCGCGAATAAACAAATCGTATCGAGGATTGTTGGAAACACATGATACTTTAATGAGCTACGCGGATTATAGGACGATTTTGTTATTGTATGTCATTAGTTGTAGAGTTGAATGAATGAGTAGGCAAATTGTTGATTATATAGCAGCAGATTTATTCAGTTGGCCGTTGTGTTTGAGGGATTAGTTTAATTACGAGTTCAAAACTGATGAAAACAAGAGAGCAAACATTGATCAATAATATTTTATTATTCAAAGAAACTGGATTCTGAAAATGAAACTAATCCTCACTACTTTTTTTTTCCGAATTATTTTTTTATTCAATTCAAACAAAGCCGATGGAATTCTTCGATGTATTGCTCTAGAAATTGATATCATAAAAGAAAATGACTGAGAATAGCATGAACAGAAGTTTCTTATTCCATGAACCACAGTTCTGTCAACATTATATCTGGCTCTTATTTCTATATGCAGACAAACGAATCGATAGGGTGGAATTCTATCATATCGTCACTTCGTCATTGTCCTTCTGAATGTTTATCATACAATCACATAAATATTTTTATTTCCCTGTTGACAAGAAAATGTGAATGAAACTTTTGTAATTTTGCAATGGATCAGAGTGCTATGAAGGAATTGTACTTTTTCTCGAGGGGTAGCAGCAAAATGCAATCAAGTAAAATAAAAACCATAAAAACAAACTCGTCGACTTTTTCTCATTTAATAAACTTTTTATTTACTAAATGAAAATACTCATTTCATTCTGCCTGATAATTCTCCGATGTGATTTTACTTAATGAAAAAAAAAAATTTCTGTTCTTGTAAACATTTTTTTTATCTTCTCTATTTACTTCCCCTTTCTCCGCATCACACGTGATCACATAAAATTTCATATACAAACATTACCCGTGCAACAAATTGAAATGCCACATTATACACCAACTTTGAATATACACCATATTCACATCCGGACCCTTTTTTTTTTCGTTTCATTATCAACGACTCATCACACCCTACCGTGGTTGCGTCAACCCCTCATTATTTGCATATTCCTTTTTCAGCCTTTTCAACGCGTGAATATATGTAAATGACAACCGCACACCCTGCAATTGTATACTCTTTTTCTCATGAATTACTCAGAAACCCGACAAAGTAAGCTCTCATTAATTCATGTCCTTTTATCCTCGTCTCATCTCTTTGTCGGTTGCTCGATAATTTCAGAAGGAAAACACAAGGATGATAACGTAGAGATTTAATGTTATATGATACGATGAAAATTGAAATCATTAGGAGGAAAAATATTTTTTGAAACTATCCACTGAAATAGGATTTTTCATTAGATGTCATTATTGGAAAAATAATCAGGGTTGATGGTTTTTTATTTCCCTCTGGCTTTGCTTCCAGTTTCAATAGTTTATTTTCACTGTTTTTTCCATCAGGAATTTTTTTCTACATGTTTTGATGTTATGGATGTATTGTGTAAGCTGAATGTAAAGCACAAATGTCATTGCGATTAATGAGGAGTCACATGTGGTTGTGTGAGTTGCGTATGTACGAAATAATTGCGAACTTCGAAATAATGAGAGGGATGTAGAGAAGTTTTCATGACTCGTCTCACAATGTCTAGCTCAAGTTTATTAGTTCCTCTGGCAATGGTTATTATATGCTCCAACACACAAATGTGTGGGTAGAATACGGTTGTGGTTCTAAACTTTCTTTGTAGAGACATTTATAAATACATGAGTATAAAATGAGATTCAATCTTGTTTTGTTTATATCATTGTGATCGCAAACCTTTTATTCTGTATCACAACATTCCTGTTTGTAAAATTTTGATATAGCAAATTGAAAATAACAATTTTAATTTTCTAGTAGTGAAATGATTATTGCACTTTACATAGAAAATTAATTTTCATACAAATAATTTTATTCAGTACTATTTGCTGGTACTGAATGTGGATATGTGAATTAGTTAGTGAAAAAATTTATGGAAGAATTGTCTTTATGTAGAAAAAATAACCAAGTTGAATTTGTAATGGAGAAGTGACAAACAAAATCAAATCAAACGTTGAAAAATTTTTTATCCAACAATTGACAATAATTCTTAAATATTGAATTTGTATAAATTTTTTTGTCGGTTCCGTTGATAAGTATTAGTGAATTTGACAATCTTTCATGAATAATTGTAAAAGTTTTTTCTGTCATGGACAATTATCCATTTCCAACAAGTTCCCCAATGAACATTACGAGAAATAATTGTGAGACATTACAATTACGTCTCCTATCATATTCTTTTCGTGATGAGCACATACGAAAATACAAATTTATTAAATTGAACTAAATATGAAAATTCATATAACTAACCAAGTCGTTTCCCTTTTCTGTTCACATTTCAGAAATCAACTTGGATTATTTAGTTTGTCCTTTATTCACCTCTCTTAGTTCACCCTTTGATTTTGGATTAATTTACGTTCAAGTTTTGTTCTCACGGATCAACAAGTTGAATTGACGTGTGATATCAATCCACATAACGAAGACATTCATAAAATATACAAAACATCGAGGAAGGGATTATTATATTTGAACAAATTACACTTGTGAATCACGAAATAAAGTGATTCAAAACTGCAATTGAAGATAGAGAAGAAAAAAAGTACACGAACAACCATCCAAGTACAGAAAGTAACAATCGAAGAAAGTATTTCACATTTATATTGAGAACAGAAGTGAAACTAAAACCAGCAAGATTACCGGCCGGGGCGGGTGCGCAAAGTATTGTGGAACTGCTCCATCACCCGGCAACATTTCCTTCTCCAGTTTCCGGCAATCTTTTACATCTAATGTCAACTACCTGAAACGCAGGTAAGTCATAGCAACTAATCAAGAGACAAGACACTGTTTTGTGATTCTTGATGAGTGTTATCAGTATTTTTCAATTATTCTGTTAAATGTGATTTCGAAGTTACTTTGCATTTGTATTTGTTCCCTGAACTGCGACTAATATTCCTCACCCAATTTTTTATTTATATTGAATTATTCACCTCATTGAGGAAGTAGTTGGTTCGGTCCTCGCATCAAGGAAAAAAATCTAGACCGCTGTCACAATTTTTAATAATTTTATAATTCACGGAGAAACATGTCCCAACGCATATTTTGTTTGTCTTCCCCAAATGTTTGTTTTTTTATTATTTCCCTGGAAGCTTTTGTCCGGATTTCCAATTTATTTATACACTCAGCAGTGAATTCATCATTGAGGGTGCCATCGGAGTGCAAGGTTATCGAGTGGGTTTGACATATGAGACGTGTTCCCACATGTACATGTATGCATATAGAAAATCGAAAGGTCGAGAATGTTCGTTCCATGCTCAGAGTTATACGCGTCAATTGCACGACATAGAATTACGATGAAGCCGTACGTATTCCTCGTTCAGAAATCAAAAATAATTGCATCCATCGAGTTGAAAATAATGATGTACGATACCAACGAGAACTATTCAGAAAATACTCAACAATTTTAGGGGGAATTAGGATGTGTCGAGTATCAATTATGGGAAAAAATGAATCCCATATTTCAGTGTTTGATGAGAAAAATATTCTTTGAGATAGAAACACATCCGAGGTAGAACGATGTGAAATCGACAGGCATTGATGTTCAAATAGAATATCGCTCCATGAAGCTGATAATTTGAAATGACATTGATCTTCAATCCTTGAATGATCCCTTGGATCCGAGTGAATATTAAAAGAGTACAAAACTCTCCGATAAACGAAATTTGTATGATTCACTATTGAGTTTGTATGGGATAGTTATGGAATTAAATCAGAGACTTTGGATTGTGAACAGTTGATAATCTAGATAGTGGTACTGACTTATCCAAGTGGAGTACCATACTGCACATCCACATATTGTTCCAAAGGCATCGTTCAATAATGTGTATCCATTTTGAATCTACAAATATGCGTTATGCCATTATATTCAAACTTGCATTTCTCTCCATGACGTTCACCCAACAATGTATTTATGGAATAATTCCGCATCCAATTTCACATTGTTCTCATTCTTGCACATTCTTTTATTGTTCGAAATATAATAAAATGTCTTTCAATGCATCACATGAGGAACGTCTGGCGTTGCAACTAAATATTTTTCCAAGTATCACCACATTTTTGATATCTAAATGTGAGAATGCACAATTTTATATAATCGTTACAGAGCTTTGCTTGAGCGCAGTCATTTCAGAAATTCCACAGCGGTTTCATGAATGCCTTCACGGTCATCGACCTCCCTGAACTTCGCTCAATGAATTTTACCGCACATGCATGTGTGTGGTGACATAATTGTTGGGTCGATTTCGAATTCTACACTCTCAGTTATCGCCCAATCATCGCTTAGCAGTGTTCACTGATAAGTGTGGTTCAATAAAGAGAACCCCCAAAGCCCAAGAGTCATTATCACGACGACCATCACAGCTTGTCTTCTAGGTTCTCGTCTGGGGACTTAAGTTCGGAACTTGATGATGAGCCGGGAACCGAACCCGGGATGGCCACCATGGCACGACAAGATTCATCAACACCATATCAAGGAGCACAAGAACGACCTCTTCAATCACAACCAACTGCTGGGCCACCACCAAATATGCCACCAGTACCTGGTGCTCCACCACCAGGCAGCCAAATCGTCGGTGGTACTGCAGGCGATTTGAGTTTGAATCTCAGACCAGGATCACGGACAACCAGCGCACCATCTTCACCAGCAAAAACACGAGAGAGCCTATTGCAGAGGGTCCAGAGTCTCACTGGTGCTGCACGTGAACAAGTACATCAGGTAATTGAATTTCTTCGACTATGAATAGACAATATATCGATGAAAATTTGTACCATATTTTGTCACGTTGTTCCACATAAACTCTGAACGAGTTAGAAGAACATTTATTTCCCATTTTTATGATTGAATTAGGAATTACACGGAAAATATCCCACTCTTTATCCATCACGGTAATGAGAGTCACATTAAATCACGTGAAGTTTCTAGACAGCTCTGTTCAGTTCCCAGTCTTTGATCATTTCGCGTTCAGCATGAATAAGTGTTCAAAACTATTCGAACCTCTTCATTCATTCGTAACAAGAAGAGCAAAATTCCATTGCAGTTTCCGGCTGATACTCGGATTACGAGTCGAATGATAAATGATACGAGGATGCGTTCGTTGAGGCTCGAATTGACTGCATGAATGAATATCTACCAAGTACATATACAATTGAATCAATTCGCAATATATTGTCACACTAGGGGATAAATTTTAGTCGTGACATATACACACAGACGCGAACTGTTCGCAAGCTGCAGCAAACACGATCGTTTATCAATATCACGTAATCACACGAAGCCCTCCATGTTAACTTAGTTGACACGCGGGTAACGATTACACTTCGATAGATACAACTATAAGCGAATTAAAATCAGCAGACTGTGCAATACACGTTTAGTTAATACAATCAACACATCATATGTTTATGTATTTATCACATCATCAGTTAAAAAATTATCCTTGAGTTCAATCTTGGTCAATGTCATGTATGTAAATATTTAACAAGAGAATTCATGGGGTAATTAATTGTTCTATGTTGACACATGATGACGTAGGCATTCCATCAATAGCAACTCATTGGTGGTAATTGTGGAAGATGGAGTTGAGTTCATGTTGCATAATTTCATATCGAATTGTTCTTGTCAATTGGACTATTCAGATATTTTTTCCATTGATACTGTGGATTGAAAAGTGTATTGGTATTACCAATAGACAATGTTTGATGAAAACCGAGGAACCGTTTTCATTGTTGCTTCTACAGCTGTAAATGTGTACAGAGAATATTTGAACGAGTGTACGACATCTATAAAAAATCAATTGCTAGAACTTATCAACTGGAAAACTATCTGAATGTTGGCTCGACATTTGTACAACTCAAAATGGAATTTTCTTTCGATTTACAATGGAAAGGAGTCTTTAAATCGTGATGGGATTCTCCGACCCGGAATTCTCTGTATGACAGTGACTGTGTACGCAATCAATTTCATCAATGAAACAGCAGAGATAAATGAAACAATTCTGTGAGGGAATTGAGAGAAAAACAAAGAAATTTTCCGTTCTAGGAGATACCTCATTTCGTTTCATATTACTGGATGTTCCATCTGAGTATTCCCACTTGATATTGTTTTGCATTTCCATTTAGGATTCAATAACAGTAAAAATACATCCCTTGATAACTTGGGAGCATTCACATTTTTTAGAGGATCCATATTGTCTATTCTTTGTAATCTATCAATAAATGTTCTCGTTGTTTATTGTCTGACATGACAAGTTATCAAGTTGTATTCTCATATCTGGACACACAATAAACAAACCAATATCTGAGTATATAAGTCGATTGTATTTCGAAATGTCGATTGTTACAATGACTGATAGAAATGAATAATCTATTTTCTGTCTGCAGGGCGCGTCAATACTTGGTGCAGCC
This sequence comes from Meteorus sp. PSUC_FEM 10030008, assembly GCA_018881525.1. Taxonomy (NCBI): domain Eukaryota; kingdom Metazoa; phylum Arthropoda; class Insecta; order Hymenoptera; family Braconidae; genus Meteorus; species Meteorus sp. PSUC_FEM 10030008. The sequence continues at coordinate 78,808 of JABMBR010000974.1, forward strand.
GTGGGTGGAACAACACGAGGTTCGTCCTACAACAAAGATCGTTGCTTTACGCTACTGGTGATTGACGATCAGAATACTGACTGGAGCAAATATTTTCGAGGACGTCGGCTCCATGGCGACTATGAAATTCGCGTTGAGCAAGCTGAGTTCCGGGAGCTGTCGCTCACGGCAAATGAAACAGGCGCCACAGTGTCCATGGCGGTATTTCGGAACGGGACCAAGGTCATCAGGTAAGTTTTGTTGGTTTTAATGTAATGATAATCATCAGATATGAATCATTGATCACGAAAAAGTACCTCCAAGAAAATCTTCTTAATTCATTGTAATTTTGTGTGAGATGTGTATATCATCAATGCTCTTGACGCAGACTGCAATTATGTCAATGATAATATGCTATTGAACCAACCGGTTATCCAGTGAATTGTCTTCGATAACTCATTCACGGTTGAAAAATCTGTGAGACAATAAATTATATGTAGTCGATATATTCAACAATATGTCGAAGGATACCAAACTATTGATCCAGAAAGTGAAATATTCTTCATTTCAAATTATTGTGACTGGACAATTTCAAAGCTGAAATAATGAAAAGGCAATACGGAATTACGTCATCCTCAGAAGGGAAATCGCGTCATTTGAATATCAAGAAGGAAAAAATATCGGTTTGGACAAATAGAGAAAGCATATCTTCATCAACGATGTTAGAAACGATTGGTAATTCCTGCGTTCATTCCTGAGATAGGTGATAGAATTTTGGAAGAGGTATTCGATTTTTTCTAATAGACACCATAGTTGCTGGTAAGGTGATGAAGAATTCATCGACATATGTATTGTCTTACTGTACATGAGTCGAAAATCGATCGGAGGATATTTACTTGGAGTAGTGTCTTTTCAAAGTTGTAGCATCGTCCCCCTCACAGTTCTGAAGTTATCAGTCGTTCGCTGTCAAGACTTCACTATCTTGATCATATTCACGAATACAAAACAAGTGTTCAAAGGAAGTTACTGTCACATAGTTGTATAACAAAATCGCGCTTGACTTTGGAACTAACAATTTCGTTTTTCGAATGAGTTGACAATGATGGGTCGTTCTCTGAACCTTCAACTACATAAAACAGGAGAAAAACGAGATTCAAGAAAGTTTCAGTATGGTATTGGGATGTCTCAATGGATTTCGAATCAGAAATTCGTGATCGGACTCGACAACCGAATCCACCTTTTCCCACGTGAGTCCAGAGTTGAACTCCAATCATCATCAAAATTTTCTAGTCCATTTGTTCTTTTCGGAATGAATTCCAAATATCTTGAAAATACCAGAGAAATGTCAATCTTCATTTTTCAATCGTTAACTACACACGAGCAGGCCAGCGATTTTGGAAGCTGCAGACACCAAATCTTTGTTATTGTTGGTTGTACCACTAATGATCTTCATATCAAAATCCACAAATCGGTAAATTAGTTCATCAGGTAAATGGCAATGCGGATGCAATGAACGGCTTGTTTGTGGGATGTCGTATGAGATTAAACTGCTTCCGGGCAAAATAATAAGTATGGCGCGACAAAACGACTATGTAGTTCCAGACGGCTGGACAATAACGAGCCGCCCGCTGTGTGAAGTGTGTCGTTGAAACGCAAAGAGAGAACGCCAACACCTCATATACGCTTGTCGGAGTCTCGCTGATGCTCATCCATATGCGCCACCTACCGACTATAATTAACTCTCGTGTCCCATAAAAGGCATGGATTTATGGCTTATGGTGTGCGGCGCCGGCGTTTGTAGTCTTTCGTGGACTATTGCGCACACCGATACGATATTTATTGTTCTGTTTTTCTCTTGCGTTATTGTAAATTTTATTTCAGTTATTAATCCTTCATTTCTTCATTTCATGAATTTCAATGCGTCATACAGTTCGTTGTTATGTTGGTTGCGAACTTCGTGACGATTTATACAGCTCGAGAGTTCGAGTCATTGAGTTTTGTTTCGCTAATGAGCAGTTCGTAAATATATTCACGTGACTGAACTCAAAAGATCATGTGTTTAATAAAACTCACGTTTACCATGAGAATAGCAAGTAATTTTCAATTTATATTGTGTAATGATGCAGAATGAATAGTGATCATTGATAATTAGGGATATGACATCGTGCGTTGTGTTATCGTTTGGATTTTGCGATTGTGAAGAGAAATGTGAATACGGGAAAATGAACCGCTTTATCGTTCTCGATGAATCGGTCACGACCGCTGAATAAATTGTATAACAAAAAAAAAATTGTCTACGATACAGTTTTAATATATTCCTCGTCATACTTTGATGTTTACAGGTCATTCAAACCAGATTTCGCATTAGTTCGTCAGAATCTTCGTGATGCTGGTGAAGACAATAAAAATATCCTTCTGGGTCTAATGTACGGAAGCGTACCCAGTGTTAACAATCTCACGGCAATTTATAATTTCCAAGTAAGTTCAACATCTGAATGTTGGTCCGGGATTATTTTGAAATACTAAATAGGATTAAATTGGATTATCATGACAAGAGAGTCCAAGTTATGATGTAAGTGTAGAAGAAAAAAATATTTTTATCCGATTACAGGACAAGCCTTGGGTATTTGCGCATCTAATTGGTCTTCAACGTCGTCTTGGAAAGGATAATTTTCCACTGATAGAACAAACATTCTACCCGAATCATCGAGAAATGGTGAGTGCTCATAAACATTATTTTATCATTGTCCAAAGAACTCAGGAGTAAAGAAAAAGACGAACAGATGTTTTCTCATTATTATTATTATCTTGACATATTGACAAAATGTTACACAGAGTGTACCAAACTACAATTCACACGATAAATTTCTCAAACACGGAATTGAATGCAGGTACACATGAAGCTCTATTATGTTTCCATTTAATCTCCTGAAATTTATATAAATATGATAATCTAAATACATTTACTAGATAATATCAATCATATCCGCACATTTTCGTTATTATAAAAAAATGATCAATGAAATTTCTATTTAATTTTTTAAATTAAAACAAAAGATAGATAACGGATTTAATGAATAAAAGAGAAAAAAATACCAACGAGATATCGAATGGTTTCAGCGTAAATGAAATCGTTGTTGGGTATTGCAATTGTGCTCTTAAATCTATGCATAGCACTGTAGAATAATTTAAATATGCTCAATATACATGAAAAAGACAGGCAAAAAGGAAACAGAACATTAATAATATAATAAAATGTCAAAACTTATTTACAAAGAGCGAAACATCACAAAAGTTATTTCGCTAAATACTAGAGCCTCCGTAAATCAGCTTATCTGTCATCCCCATAAATCATCCAACTTATATCGTACTTCGATCAGTCGAGATAAAATATCATTGAGAAAAATTTCCCCCGTGGTGAATTTACGCCTTTAATCTGGGGAAGGTTCTCAAACAGGCAAACACATTCATACAAATACAGACTTACATCAGCGGATGAAATACTAACGACTAAAATGATGTAACTTATATTATTTCGTGGAAAATCAGGGCTCTCGTGAACGTTGTTGTTCGCGATAACGTTTATGCCTCACAATGCATTTGTTGTAAGCTACTGAAGGAACCCAAGTACATCCAGCTGTTCCATACGTACAAATTCCATATTTTTCCTGGCAGTCTGATGGCCCTGGTGCACTTTCCCATAAACATCTTTTACCAGCGGCTGAATTCAAAACAGCGCCTTTGTTCCACCATTGGGTATATGAAATCTGTTGAGAAATAGAAAACAAAGAAAATGTGTCACTGAAGAGATTTATTTAGAAGTAGAGAGTATGAGGATAGTGTACGAGTCTTTGAGCGAAATGATGTAGCGAGAATAAAGGTCTGTAACTCTTCGACTAAAATATGAAAGTGTATGCATAAAATATTTTACGACGGCATACAGTTGGAATTGTTGTTTCTTATTCTTCATCTGCACGTAATTTTTTACCAGAAAATGTCTGTGTCGAAAATTTACGCGAGTATTATGCTAATTTAATTGTATATCTGTGCTGGTAATGTGAAATTTAACTTGTGGCAAAGATATTAATACTGTCACTATGAGGGGATGTTTTGAAGATCAAAGTCTTTAAGATTCGAATTGCAAATATTGAAAACGTATAAAACTGCAAAATAATTCTCATTACAAACCTGGCAAACACATCCATCATGATAAAGTTGTCGAAAGCCTTTGCGTTGCCTTCCTGACACATCTGACCATCGCATCGCAAGACTGCACAGTGATATAGTTGGCTTCAAGCCATCCATTCTACCACCAACGACCCAAGTTTCACCAGATTTCATATCCACACGTCCGCACATTGGATCGATCGATGGTGTCCAAAGCAGCAATTGTTGTTTGAGAATGAGCTCAGCCTTTTGGCTCGCCTATGAAATATGAAACAGCATATTCATATCGGGTAACATACTTGCACACCAATGACAATCAGCAATATTGATACCCTTGGGACAGATATCAAATAAGTTAACGGTGGATTTACATATGGTATCAACAATAAGTAATAATAAATGTGTGAATGCTTGAGTTGTGCTATGAATAATGTAACCCCTTAGGCATTTCATGTACCGATCGTATAATAACAATCCAAGAAGGCAAATCCCGTTGGGTTAAGACTCATGAGACCGTTTCACGACCATCTTTTTGTTGTCTTGATCTCAACGTGAGCAAGGATCATGCTCCGATAAATTCCGATCACCCACCGTGGTTGGTATGTACTTTTAACATTGGATTGAATGAGAATGTGATTATTCTCGTTGCAGCAATGTTCAAGTGTAGGCGAATGCAAACTTTCACGTATTGAGTGTATGTGGCCCTCTCAATGCAAAAGAAAGCCATTTGGAGGACACGAATCTTGGAGAGTTTGGTTGTTACTAACGTTATATATTTCATCTTGTGAAAAAATTTGTGTGAGGTGATAATTCGAATTCATTTTATGATCTGTCCCCATGTCTTCCATCATACTTCATCGAATTCAAGTGCTGCTCTTGGATTTCGAAGATGAAATGCCATTACCTTGAAAATTTTCTGGATTTTCACTTTGTATGTTGCTTCATGGTCGTTTACCACTGTAAATCTTCTTACTCTGATGACAGCAACTGCAATTGAAAAATTTTCATGAATTACACGAAATCGGGAAAATAAATTGTTTCCAACAGTTTTATGTATAACGATGAATTGCCTGGGATTTGCATTGAACTTTGAAATGAGACTCTATTAAAGTATCGGTGGGTGGAGATGGAAATGACTTTCCCACTTCTCTTACTGCGTATTCGATTGGAAAAAATACTTCCGAACTTTTCTAATCTCTGAGATCGAACTTTATTCCGTAGGATGTTTAATAGCGGATTATTTATCTCGACTGTCTGTTGGTTTCTGTGAAAAATTTAGTATCAATGCATTTTGTTTAAGATGAATCAATTAATTTCTCTGAATACTATGGGCGAACGAAAGGTCAAGCTATTGTAAGTGGTGATAAATTTAGTATCAGAGAAACACAATTTCCGGGTTCATGCGATGAGAATACGATAATGATTCAATTCAAGATAGATACTCGCGAGATATTTTCTCTATATGAATTCAACATGTACACAGCAGTATTTCATAGTGTCATGCGAATTATACAGTGTACTGAATTACCATATCGGTTAATTTTATTACTCGAGGACTTGGCCCTGACACAAAGTTCCTGCCCCGCGCCAAGGAAAGGCTATATTCGTGGTGTACAAGGTTCGCAAACACTTTCATGAACCCCAGTCATAACTCAACGAACACAACGTGGTTTTTGCATCACAGACGTAAATATTTCTTGGTCTTTCCAACATTTTTTTCATCATTTTTTCTTTTACTCTGAAATTCAAGTGGGATCGCAATCCTCGTTGTATGTTGTATTGTCATGAAATATTATCGGACTAGGAACAGGGCGCGAACTCCAATTTGTATCATAAATCCATAATGATAAATGGTCGCAGATATTTTGGTTGTTATCCTTGGTGAACGAGAAAAAGGAATTGAACTGCAGGAAGTTTTGATTTTTTTGATGAATGGTATTGTCAGTCATTTGAATCTTCGAACAATTCAAACTTTAAAAATATCCGAAATTGCTTTTTATCAGGTGTTTTTGATATTAAAATAAGAATGGAAATTTACCAAAATCCGATTCACAGAATTGCGTTTGTGGATGTTGCATAGCACACGAGCAAGTCTCTCCAGTTTGAAAATGAAAAGCTGACAATGTCAGCATCAGGAGACAAATCCACCATGTTGAATGCCGCATCTGTAACAAAAGTTCAAAACTTGATCATAGAAATAAGACAAAATCAAACTTATGCTTGAAATAGAAGCAACATCTCTCCTTTCAAATTAATGAACACACCGGAAAAAAAATTATTGATTGAATTCTTAGTGAAACAAAATTCTTTATAAATGTCACGATAAGTGGCGGGCACACCTGTGTGTCAAAGCAAATCTCCAAATCAATGAGGATAACTGTGTCAGATTAAAAATCCACGTGCACATATAGATATGAGAACATTAGATGATTATCTAATCTCTGATTTCAATATACAAGACGAATATCTGAGAACTTGATGAGCTCGTCAGTTTTATGAAAGGGACATTAATCCGCAACCCAGTTTATCGATGTCAGCTGGGTGTTCTCCGGTGTCTATACATAGACCATGAAAAGATAACGTAAGTTAAACCTGCTCTAAATATTCCGAAAAATCGTTAAGTCGAAAGTTATATTTACATTGTCCCCAGGGGTACAACAGACAGTGGCAATCAATTACATCCAAGATTTTTAAAATACCCATTAATCAATTATGTCATGTACAATCTCGTAATTCCATGGATACTTCTGGATTCATTGTGATTAATTGCACACATTAATTAATTACAGAGTTAGAACTAAAGTTAAAAACTCTCCTGTATTAAGTGGTCTATTTATGCGTAGTAGATCTTTCAGTGTGGATATTCGTTCAGGTGGAGAAATCCAAGAAAAAATATTTAATTGACAATTTAGAGGAGTTTGTCTTTCTCATAAACAAGATTAGAATGTGAATTATCTAATATTTCACAAATTAACAATTCCAACACCTGAATTACTTTACATATGACCTTGATTGAAAAAAGCACGATCGATAGAGATTTGTTGACGGGAATAAATTGTGCGAATGGTTGTGCACGTTGTTTCAACATGAAATAAAATTAACGTAAACATCGATACAAGGTTATGTATAAATCATAATGTATATGAAAGTATACATATATCAAATGGTTACAGGCACCTTGCAACTAGTAATCATCATTTATTATATCCATATATATTCATACCGGTTTATCACCCTGTGTACATTTTATACGGTGTATAAAAATACTGTGAATCATCGATGTTGAAGTTGGAACATGATTTGAGTGAAAAGTTTTCTATTTGAGAAATTGCTGAGTAACAAGAACATTCGAGTTTTCCGAGACTGCTTTTTGAAGTATTCCAAATTGTCAATCAGCATTAGTGACACGACATTTGAGTTTTTTTCTTCGAGACCTCTTATCGGATGTCACAGACACCCAAGAGGACATCTTAGCTTCATGTACAGCGCCAATTCATTGGGGATGAGAAGGTGGATATGAGAGAGCTCGAGTTGATGATACTTTTTGACCCCATTTTTTCTTCTACATTCTCCCCTCGTAACTTTCTTTCACTTTTTTTTTCTCTTTCGGTGACATGAACTTATCATATGGAAAAAGGGTTCCATCTAGACTTTGTGCAGGTCGGTATGAATTTTATATGAACGCACTCGGGAGGATTTTAGGAATTTAGTTGAGCTTCTTTTGGATGGAATAAACTGCAAATTGAGGTTTTCGATCATTTTTTTTTCGAGTTTGCGTATTTGGTTGTGCTTTTTACCTCTTTCATATTATAATTCCTTGAAGAATATTCATAGCTCGGAAGTTTTTATCATCACGTTGAGTTTTTATCAAAGCAAATCTATAGCAACAATTCTCACAAAGTTCCTCATTTTTTAATGATTCTCATATTGAATTTTCAACTATCCACATAAAGGTTCTCCATCTGTTGGACTTCCGCACTTACACAAAATATAAATTCAAACGACGGGCTATAAATTTTAACTACAGGTTACCACAGAGATATACTTCTAGAATCCCATCTTCTGATATTTGATTCACTTTGAACCGCGATAGAGAGTAGCACGAAAATTTCTATAAATATCAGCGTAAATTCTGTGCATGAAATAAAAGAAAAATTGAAAAGCCTTGAGTGCATGGTCGTTCAAGGTGAAAAGCATTTGACGCTCGTTTGATATAATATGCGACCTTTTTCCACTCGCGAATAATCAGGAATAAATAAATTTTCATTTGATTTGTATTTTTTTGCAACGATTAGAGGTCAATTTTTTGCAATAAATAAAACATCTGTCAACAGCTTTTCTGAAAATATTGACAGCTAATTAGCACCATGGAATGCTGAATTTTTTGCCCCGCAACTTTTAAAACATCGGCATTTAATCGAATAAACTCAATATCTTGTAGTATAAATACTTTTCGCACACTTTCAAATAATCTTGTAGTTCAAACACAACTCACGTTCTATTTTCATGATTATTCTGCGTCTCGTGCAGAACACATCAGTTACATACTCGCAGAAATATTTTCGTATGTGGAGCACAAGACTTTTGTTTTTATATAACGTGAGAGATACAAAAACCAGATATTTGAAAATGATGATCGATACGATGCGAGTTGCATATTTGTTCTACGAAATGTTCATATTATTCATTCACATGAAAATTTTATCACGAAACGATCGTCCATGTGCAATTTGTTTTGTATTTCTCTTCCTCAATAAACATGAAACAATTTTACATACACTCCGGAATTTATTTGCCAATGTTGTTCCATGTAAATCAGCACCAACCATGAAACTAAAATTATTATTACATTCAATAAAGTTCTATTTTTTACATTCTCTTCTCAGAATTTTATACAGCCATTCTACGTATTGCATTGAGAAATGAAAGAAACGTCCGAACGATCATTCTCCTGACAGAAGTAGAAATTTGTCTCACCCTTTTCTCTCTTCCTCATTCACTACGTCAAATAACTATCATCATCATCTGTATTTTTTCTGGTCATCGTTGCCACGGGTGCAATTTTCCCGCGATACACCTCATTTTTACCCATACATTCTCATGCAATTTCTTTTCATCTTGAGGTGGAAACTTGGCCGCACAATTTTATCATTGTGCCAAGTTCTTGGTATTGATTTCATGGTGCACGCAAAGGTGCATTTATTATTTATAAGGAAAGAAAATATGAGAAAAGGTTATCACCTACTTGGAATCGCCACTCTGAATATAAGTCATTGCATGAAATAAATATTCAACCACGATCGAATGTTGTAAAAAAATTGTGGAAGGTTTCATGAGTGATGTTGTAATATGAGATAAATGCTGCCTTACAAATTCAACTACATCCTTTTTGTATGATTTATGTATGCTAATTGAATTACTCTTTTGGATGTATAAATTTTGAGAATTAAACATTCAAGATAATTTCGTTACGTTGCAACGTATTCTGTGGGTGTACAGAGGTGGGTCTGATTAAATTATTCAACTAGAGACATTTGGTTTGTCTCGTGTACTAATATCCCTCACCGTCACATTTCTCAAATGCATATAAATAATTGAATCCACAATAATTAGACACAATGTTAGTCAACTTCCAAGAGATAAATTATTCCTTTATTTATGCACAGAAGTGTAAAAAGATTGTGAAGGCTACTGAAGGTGGAAGAATTCATTATTGTTTCTCCCAAATTCTGATTATTTATGAATTATATATTTTCATTAAAATTCTAATCAAATCTTTCATATAACGATGAAACGTAAATCAGATTCGACTCTGTTGATTTATTCTACAATCATTTCGATGCTTCTATTTTCCATCATTCGTGACAAAATTTGTAGAGATCATAACTCAATTCACCTCAGTTCACCACATAAAAAATATTTTTTACAAGTTTTCATTTCACACACCAGAGAACAGTTATGAAATTATTCGAAGTGTGTGATTATTCTTAAAAATAACACACGGACTTATTCGAATGCAGTGTCATTTGAACATACAGAGTTGGTGTGAAAATTGATGTTTTTATCTGATGTGGTCACAGTACAATAAAAACATTTTCATGACGAGTTGTACGTTTACCATTTGATCATTCAGTGGTACATACTGTTATTACCCTATTCATTTCACGTTATTTTCTCACTCAAGAAAATGCACATATATCATTTTGTGTGACATCGATTTTGCAGTTACATGTTGGTAAAAATGAAATAAAAATATCACAGACTATTATATCGTATTTTACTCGGTGCATTTTGTACACAAACACATATGAGACGTCATAACTTTCATTGGGGGGGGG